>JAPDDM010000276.1:370000-385419 GCA_027474115.1 Schizopygopsis malacanthus | reverse complement strand
TTTTTTTTATAACTTTGTAGATGTGCTGTGTGTCATTACTGGTGTTTTTAGAACTCTATCAAACTGAATTATGAATGCAATTTACAATAACATAACATCACCAATAACAATTATTATTATTAACTCTATAAATTGAAGCTGAAAAGCTGTAAATGTAAATTGCACTGTAAAATATAAAATGAAAATTGATAATTATAATGATAATAGTTTTCTTAACATTACACAGCATTGTAACATACAGTACTAATATTGTTTTTCTAAACATTCACAGTCAAGCGTTTATTTTGGCGAATACTAATGCAATTCTGAAACCAAGTTTATGCAGCAGCAAGTTATGTGACTGAGAAAATAAAGTAAGTCTTAGTGCACGTTGCATTCCCAAATGTTACATTTGCAGCACATGCAAAATGTAATTCACCACATGTTTCTTTTGTAAATCAAGTTGATAAAAGCACTAGATCATCACCCAGTGCTGCGCTTCACTCTAAAGGTCATTGCACACGAGTCTGAAATTTTCAGTTTTTTCATATTCTCATCCTTTCCTATCAAAATGCATGCAACGGATGCAAAAACGCAGAAAACCGAACCTGATATGATTTTATGACGGATGAACGAAACGTTTCGGAGGCAGTGTGCAAACGTGATTGACACAACGTGAGGTCGTATTTATTTTATAACGTGGGGAATGTTCGGACTCCGACCTTAAGACAGGGTGCAGAAGACTTGATTGAATCAGCTATAATTGTGATTATCACACAGCCCCATTTATTTTAAGTGATTCTTGAAATAATGATTAACTTTTCATCAGGAGACACTGCCCAACTGAGCAATATTTCAGTATAAATGATAGCTAGTACAATTTAATGCCATGACTTTATGAGTTTAAGACTTTGTGCTCCGATGGCCTTCATTTGTGAAAGTATGAATTAAGACTTTAATGACTAGATACAAAGCAGCTCCTGTGTTTCCTGGTCTTTCAGTGCCGTGGGTTGCCCGTATTCTGATATCAACCTGAATAAGGACTCGGTTCTGCCGGATCGCTTGAGCGGAGAGATGCCGGGAAGCGGAGTGGGTCGGCCACGCAGAGCAGAACCAAGCGCAGAGATTTCAGCGGACGCTAATGAGTGAGTGTTCGTTTCTCTGAGGGTGGGATCTGCTGAATTATTTAAAATGCTCCGATGATGGGAAACCCCTTTAATAATAGTTGGATGCACAGTACTGGATGTCGCGTAACTCCCGCTCCAGCAAACCCAAACCGCAGATTAGGAAAGATTGATGATTATCACCACAACCATGCTTGTGTAATGTTGAGAGCCATGTTTTCACATCAAGGGACTCGTATGCAATTATTAGAAAAGCTGCACACATTCATCGATGTTCAAGAAGGCGGTGCAATGCATGAAGAGCTAGGGCGTGTAAACTTTTGAACTGGAAAATGCATGTAAATTGATTGGCTTCTGAAGGACCGTAGTAAATAAAAAACAAACTAAAGATCTTTCATATTTGTATAAATTCTCCAAGAGGTTTATAAACTGGGAAACCTATGCAAGTTTACGCACCTAACTGTATATGATCGCCCACATTAGCACATCTACATGTGTTCAGTAAATTGCTGGAGACATGATTAAAGAGTAAAGCGTTTAGCCAATCATTACAGAGTCTGTTTACAGTACGTACAGTAGCAGAAACAGGCTGTTTCATTATAACTCCTTGTCTACAGCAGACAAGAGTGGAGCAACTAAACGACTGCTTTTAGTATTAACGAAGCTGTCTTTAGTTGACAGACTACATTTCTTAGTTATGACCTCAGAGTCAGCTCGTGATGTTTCTAGTATTTTGATTGGTTGAATGTTGATAACATGTCAGAGATGCATTCAGATGCTTCAGCCCGAGTGTCACTTAAAGGACTTTTAAAACACTAGGTATCGTTCACTTGATGACTTATAAGTAGTCACTGGGCATCGTGCACTAACTGACTGAAGATCACACACTACCTGGTGTCGTGTTGCCAGATGTTTGACTGAGAGCACATGGTTTGGTGCACTCAGGTGAGAAGAGGTCGTCTGAATGACATGCACAGCAACCAATAACAGAGCGGTGTGCAACCATACTGTCCATCATTCATTCAAGGTCGGCGTGAAAGTTAGAGCAAGTTATGGTGCAACCGAGGAAAATATGTCTGTAAAGTTTGCTCTAAGCAATTAATCTATCCCAAATTAATATGCATTGACTATTTCAATGGTCTGCTCGGTTATACAGGTCTGTTTGGAGCACGTTTCTCCTCTTTTTTTTTAGTGCCCAAAAGCAATTCAGGTGATCTGAATATATTACTAAACCCGTCAGTAGTGCTATCAGTATCTGTAGATTTATATTTGTTATATTTTCATGTCTTGTAGGCAAACGTGCAAAAACACATTCAGCCAAGTGCCAAAATAAAAGTTTTTCTTTACATAATATATGTGTGTATACTGTGTATATTTATTATGTATATATAAATACAAAAACATGCATGTATATATTTATGAAAAATATGTTATGTTCAATTTATTTAGATAAAATATGAAAGAAAGAATATAACATGTAAGTACATGTAAAGATTGAACAAATATTGACTGTATGTGTGTGTATTTATATATATATATAATAAATATACACAGTGCATATACATATATATGACCCTGGAGCACAAAACCAGTTATGAGGGTCATAAGATTCATGCATCATCTGAAAGCTGAATAAATAATATTTCCAGTGATGCATGGTTTGTTATGATCGGACAATATTTGTAAATCTGGAATCTGAGCGTGCAAAAAAATCTAAATATTGAGAAAATCATCTTTAAAGTTGTCCAAATGAATTCTTAGCAATGCATATTAAAAATCAAAAATTAAGTTTTGATATATTTATGGTACAAAATATCTTCATGGAACATGATCTTAATATCTAATGATTTTTGGCATAAAATAAAAATGATAATTTTGACGCATACAATGTATTATTGGCTATTTCTACAAATATACCCAGCGACTTATGACTAGGTTTGTGCTGCAGGGACATGTATAATATAAACAAAAATGTTTATTTTGGATGCGATTAATTGTCGTTTTGACATTTTGGTGCAAGAAACTTGAATAGCAAGTACAAATATAAAATCAATGTAAAAATGTATAAAATGGCGACTCCAATTATAATCTGGAATTGGTTTACTTATTTATTTTAAGGTGAGCTCAGTGAAGTATGACGCTTACTATTATAAATAAATGAGCATATTTGCACTTGATTTGCTTATCATATCCTGCCAGGCCCTGAGTAAGCGCACCTGTGCTCTGTCACGTCTGGCCTCTTTCACACCTTCAGTGATGTGTTCATTTATCTCCGTCTCGCCTCTGTTTCTCCAGCAAACCCATCACCTCTGCCCCATCACTCCTGGAGAAACCCAGCACGGCAAGCGCTGCCATGGAAACACCGCCAAAGAAGCCCGCCGGCACCGAGACCAAGCGCAGGTTAGGCTCTCTTGGTGACTCATTTGGCTTAACTTTCATATTGCTATTCTCATTAATGTAATTAAGTGAACTCTCTCCCTGCCAGCTGTTTGTACAAAAAGAAAAGTTCCGGCCACCGCCAGCATTGTTGATGGCCCCCAGATTATTTAGTTGCATATCTGAACATGCAATATGGCAAACGAAAGAACAAAGCCTTTGCTTGTCCCTAGTGAAAAATAAATGCACTAAAATATATGTGAAATACATTTATTTCACGCTAAGCATACTCCAAATATATTTACATGTTTATGTGCTGCATTTGTACTTTTGGTTATAACTAAAATGGACTAAACTGGTATACTTAAAATATTAACTAATTGTGTTCTTAATGCACTTTAATTGCGCAGAAGTCCAATTAATGATATGCTGAAGTGTATTTGATCTATACTTCAGGTGCACTTTAAAGATCTTACATTTAAAGACATGTGATTCAAAGATCATACAATCCTTATTAATAGTGATATTAAAACACATTTTAGGCATAATGTTAAGAAAAGTGCATTGTGCACAAGTAGATATCCAAATAAAGTTGAATTGAATTGTCAGTAAATATGTTAACAGATTTGAACTATGCTTAGTATGAAATTAATGTATTTTAAATATATCATTTTTTTACTAGGGTCAATTAATGCATTATTATCAGCACTTTAATGTGGGCTAAATAATACATAAAAACGAAATTTAAACTAAAGCTAAATAATAATAATAATAAATGCAAGATTTTGTCAACGCTTTTGTACAGATTGGATTCAGATCAATGATCGATTGCATCCATCAACACCCCCAAAAGCTTCCCTTCTTGGGTCAACAAGTCATTCGGTAATGTTCGGTGGTTTTAAGAGAGTTAAGTACAACAGAACAAAACAAAGCCATGATGATTTTACAATTTAAATAATATAAGAAAAAGTAATTATGTATTATAATAATGAGAATGTTGGGGGAAAATGTGTTGACAAGATAATGTGTCCTCTGACACACGCGTGCAAAATAGACACACGCGCACGCACGCACACAAAATAGACACACACGCACGCACGCACACAAAATAGGCACACGCGCACGCACACACACACTCACGCAAATGCACGCGCACACACAAACACACACACACACATACACACACACACAGACACACACACACAAACACACACACACACACACACACAGACAGACACACACACGCACACAGACACACACACACGCACACAGAAACACACACAGTCACAGACACACACACACACAAACACATGCACACAGAAACACACGCACACACAGACACACACACACACAGACACTCACACAGACAGACACAGACACACACACACACACACACACACACACACACACACACACAAACACACGCACACAGACACACACGCACACACAGACACACACACACACACACAAACACCCACACACAGACACACATACACACACAGACACACATAGACACACACACACACGCACACAGACACACACACATACACACACACAGACACACACGCACACAGACACAAACGCACACAGACACAAATGCACATACACACACACACACAGACACAGTAAAATGATTCTTCTCAGTTGTGCTGCTAACATAATGACCTGTTAGTCAACAAACTTCATTTTCACCCAAACATGTTGCTATGACTTACACAGGAAGGTCCGTGCCATATATCCTTGAGAAATGTATCTTTACTTTACAGAAAGGATTTGCATAATGAGCTTTATATTACATACACAATATATGCTAAATCATACCTCGGCTATAAATACTTGTTAGGAATTTTGCGCATGCGGTTTAAGGTTCAAAAACACATTATTTTCTACATACTGTACATTATAGTTGCTTCTCTATGCCTTTCTGAAACGCGTCGATTTTTACAAAGCTCATCGTTCTGAGAAGCGAGGCGTGCTCTGATTGGCCAGCTATCCAGTGCGTTGTGATTGGCCGAATACCTCAAACGTGAGACGGAAATGTTACACCCCTCACTGTATTGGGATGCCGTGTCCCGGCACAACGATACAAAAACAATAAAACACATTATAAAACGAGGCATTTGTTGCATCAATTTGGGACATAATTACTGATTATCCCGTCCCAATCCCACAAAAAATAAATATTGTCCCGTCCCAATCCCACAAAAAAAAATCTCGTCCCGTCCCACTCCCACAAAATAAATATTGTCCCGTCCCAATCCCACAAAAAAAAATCTCGTCCCGTCCCACTCCCACAAAAAAAAATCTCGTCCCGTCCCAATCCCACACAAAAAAACTCTTGTCCGGTCCCAATCCCACAAAAAAAAAATCTTGTCCGGTCCCAATCCCACACAAAAAAAATCTTGTCTCGTCCCAATCCCACGAAAAAAAATCTTGTCCCGTCCCAATCCCACGGAAAAAGATCTTGTCTCGTCCCAATCCCACAAAAAAAATTGTCGTCCCGTCCCAATCCCACCGAAAAAAATCTCATCCCGTCCCACTCCCACAAAAAAAAAATCTTGTCCCGTCCCACTCCCACAAAAAAATCTCGTCCCGCCCCACTCCCACACAAAAAAAATATTGTGCCGTCCCAATCCCACCGAAAAAAATCTCGTCCCGTCCCAATCCCACGAAAAAAAATCTTGTCCCATCAGAATCCCACACAAAAATTCTCGTCCCGTCCCAATCCCACAAAAAAAAAATCTCGTCCCGTCCCAATCCCATGAAATAAAATATTGTCCCGTTACAATCCCACAAAAAATCTCGTCGTGTCCCAATCCCACACAAAAAATTCTCGTCCCGTCCCAATCCCACAAAAAAAAATCTTGTCCCGTCCCAATCCCACGAAATAAAATATTGTCCCGTCCCACTCCCACAAAAAAACTTGTCTCGTCCCAATCCCACAAAAAAAAATCTCATCCCGTCCCACTCCCACAAAAAAAACACATACATAACTACAGACAGTAGCGTGTACAATAAATCACGCGCAGATCACACACACATAGCTACAGACAGTAGCGCGTACAATAAATCACACACAGATCGCGCACACATAGCTACAGACAGTAGCGCGTACAATACATCATGCGCAGATCGCACACACATAGCTACAGACAGTAGCGCGTACAATAAATCACACGCAGATCGCACACACATAGCTACAGACAGTAGCTCGTACAATAAATCACACACAGATCGCGCACACATAACTACAGACAGTAGCGCGTACAATAAATCACGCGCAGATCGCACACACATAGCTACAGACAGTAGCGCGTACAATAAATCACGCGCAGATCACACACACATAGCTACAGACAGTAGCGCGTACAATAAATCACACGCAGATCGCGCACACATAGCTACAGACAGTAGCGTGTACAATAAATCACGCGCAGATCGCACACACATAGACTACAGACAGTAGCGCGTACAATACATCACACACATAGCTACAGACAGTAGAGTGTACAATACATCACGCACAGATCACACACACATAGCTACAGACAGTAGCGCGTACAATACATCACGCGCAGATTGCACACACATAGCTACAGACAGTAGCGTGTACAATACATCACGCGCAGATTACACACACATAGCTACAGACAGTAGCACGTACAATAAATCACACGCAGATCACACACACATAGACTACAGACAGTAGCGCATACAATACATCACGCGCAGATTGCACACACATAGCTACAGACAGTAGCGCGTACAATACATCACGCACAGATCACACACACATAGCTACAGACAGTAGCGCGTACAATACATCACACACAGATCACACACACATAGCTACAGACAGTAGCGCGTACAATACATCACGCGCAGATTGCACACACATAGCTACAGACAGTAGCGTGTACAATACATCACGCGCAGATTACACACACATAGCTACAGACAGTAGCACGTACAATAAATCACACGCAGATCACACACACATAGACTACAGACAGTAGCGCATACAATACATCACGCGCAGATTGCACACACATAGCTACAGACAGTAGCGCGTACAATACATCACGCACAGATCACACACACATAGCTACAGACAGTAGCGCGTACAATACATCACGCGAAGATCACACACACATAGCTACAGACAGTAGCGCATACAATAAATCACACGCAGATCACACACACATAGCTACAGACAGTAGTGCGTACAATAAATCACACGCAGATCACACACACATAGACTACAGACAGTAGCGCATACAATACATCACGCGCAGATCACACACACATAGCTACAGACAGTAGCGCGTACAATAAATCACACGCAGATCGCACACACATAGCTACAGACAGTAGCTCGTACAATAAATCACACACAGATCGCGCACACATAGCTACAGACAGTAGCGCGTACAATAAATCACGCGCAGATCGCACACACATAGCTACAGACAGTAGCGCGTACAATAAATCACGCGCAGATCACACACACATAGCTACAGACAGTGGCGTGTACAATAAATCACACGCAGATCGCGCACACATAGCTACAGACAGTAGCGTGTACAATAAATCACGCGCAGATCGCACACACATAGACTACAGACAGTAGCGCGTACAATACATCACACACACATAGCTACAGACAGTAGAGTGTACAATACATCACGCACAGATCACACACACATAGCTACAGACAGTAGCGCGTACAATACATCACGCGCAGATTGCACACACATAGCTACAGACAGTAGCGTGTACAATACATCACGCGCAGATTACACACACATAGCTACAGACAGTAGCACGTACAATAAATCACACGCAGATCACACACACATAGACTACAGACAGTAGCGCATACAATACATCACGCGCAGATTGCACACACATAGCTACAGACAGTAGCGCGTACAATACATCACGCACAGATCACACACACATAGCTACAGACAGTAGCGCGTACAATACATCACACACAGATCACACACACATAGCTACAGACAGTAGCGCGTACAATACATCACGCGCAGATTGCACACACATAGCTACAGACAGTAGCGTGTACAATACATCACGCGCAGATTACACACACATAGCTACAGACAGTAGCACGTACAATAAATCACACGCAGATCACACACACATAGACTACAGACAGTAGCGCATACAATACATCACGTGCAGATTGCACACACATAGCTACAGACAGTAGCGCGTACAATACATCACGCACAGATCACACACACATAGTTACAGACAGTAGCGCGTACAATACATCACGCGAAGATCACACACACATAGCTACAGACAGTAGCGCATACAATAAATCACACGCAGATCACACACACATAGCTACAGACAGTAGTGCGTACAATAAATCACACGCAGATCACACACACACATAGACTACAGACAGTAGCGCATACAATACATCACGCGCAGATCACACACACATAGCTACAGACAGTAGTGCGTACAATACATCACGCGCAGATCACACACACATAGCTACAGACAGTAGCGCGTACAATAAATCACACGCAGATCACACACACATAGCTACAGACAGTAGCGCGTACAATACATCACGCGAAGATCACACACGCATAGCTACAGACAGTAGCGCGTACAATAAATCACACACAGATCGCGCACACATAGCTACAGACAGTAGCGCGTACAATACATCACGCGCAGATCGCACACACATAGCTACAGACAGTAGCGCGTACAATAAATCACACGCAGATCGCACACACATAGCTACAGACAGTAGCGCGTACAATACATCACGCGCAGATCGCACACACATAGCTACAGACAGTAGCGCATACAATACATCACGCGAAGATCACACACACATAGCTACAGACAGTAGCGCGTACAAGAAATCACGTGCAGATCACACACACATAGCTACAGACAGTAGCGCGTACAACACATATCCCATCTGCCTGTGTGTCTCGCTCTAATGATGCATGATGGTGTTCTCCCTCAGGGTTGGTCGGCCCTGTAAAGTTCGGAAGGAGCTGCCGCAGGAAGAGGAAATGGAGAGCGAGGTGTCATCGGTCACCGAAACCAAAGGTAGGTCTACTCAGGGTCAGAATCAGATTAATTAAGTATGTTCACACACACAAGAAATTCATCTTCGTGGCAGAGGCTTCAACAACTGTACACGGATAGTACAAAATAAAGAGAGAAATGAGCTGCGTCATTTAAAGTGGCTGTAAAAAATGTGGCGATAGTTACTGTAATTACAAATATAATACAAGTTTTGTAAGGGAAATATGATGCTCAAAGCCTGGTGGTTTTAGTTTAAAACATGAGAAAAGTTCAATATATAACCATAACCAAATACCCAATCTTGCTTCTGTTTTAAAGACATTTACTGTGTAAATAATATCAAGGGGGCAAACCGGTTTCACATACAAGCATATGTAAAGTTTGAGGAAATACTACATTGAAAAAGTGGTAAACTAGAAATAAGACCTACATGAACTGGTTTTAAGTCAGAAATAATATGTCACATCACTGAATCAGCCTAAATACATCCAACTGCAGATTAGCTCGTTATAGAGTGTGAAGAACGCCTTCTGAAGCATGAGAAACTCAATGTTGTGATTCACAGATGAGCTGAAATCACAACTGCTCTATTTCTGTCTGTGATGACTCACTTCTTCTCTCGTTCTTCCTTCCGGTTTCTTGCTGTGTCTCTTTCCAGAAGATCTGGTGTCTCCTTCGTCCTCTGTGGCTGGTTCTCTAAAGGTTTAGTGGCAGTCACTAATGAGGAATAGGGCTGGATTCAAACCGCAGGTTCTTTGTTCCTCGGCTTTAAAGCTTTTTAACTCGCTCCGGTCAAAGACAGTCTGAGAATAAACGATGTGAGAACCTCAGCTTCTGTGCTTGGATGCGTCGTGGGCGTAGCGAGTGGTAATCTACCGGGGCTTGAGCCATGGATAATTGTAACGTAAGAAAAAATAATGAGGACATTGAAGATTGTTTATTGCAGAATAGCAGAGACAAAGTAGAAAGCAGACAAGTTGAATCACTTTATCTTAAAAAGTTGTTTTGCATTTATTCATTTATCAGGTGCTTTTATTGCATGTGACTTGCAAATGAGGAATACAACATGAGCGTTTCGTCCTGAGGCGGTAAGAGAGTAGCGCTGCAATACAAAGGTATTTAGATTCATAAAGAGACGAGAGGTGAAATGCACATTCTCTTGGGCTCATTAAAGACCAATACTGAGTCATTAGCTGAGTTTTGGTTGAGGATTACTGTAGTAATGCAGTATAGGGATAAGAAGAGTCCAGACGAGGAGTTGTGTATAAAAAGACTTGATCTTCTTGATGAATGCAAATCATCACGACTGGGCTTGTGGATGCGACATTGACTGGATACCCTGAAGGATCTACCTGTGTCGCAGGACTCTGTGATATCCGGTGATAGGAGGATCTGGTGATTAATGGTGTCGTGATCCACTGAATGAGGACCGATGGTTAGGAGGCCGCTCTGGGATTGTGTGTAGGTTTAGAGTGGGGTTAAAGCAGTGGAGCCACCTGCGCATGAGTGAGTGTTTTGGGGGGGAATGCCATTGAGGACAGATGTGATGAAGACGTGTGTGAGTGCTGAACTGGCCAGGAGCAGGAGACTGTGTACACGTGTGAAAATATTGATATGGGTGTATGCTTGAATATCCATACAGTTAATCCAGCTCTGCCCTGGAGTTAAATGAGACTGTGGAAGTTACCACTATGCAGTACATTCCCCATTATACATGCCTTGATATATAAAAATTGTAATGTTAAACTCATAATTTGTTATATATTTTTTCTTTTAGCGCATAATCGCAATTAAATGTGCCTTAGGGTGACCTTAAAATGAAAATGGTCATTGAAAGTATCCAGTAATATTATAAATTTCACTATACTGGCACTATCAACACTGTTAGTAAACTCAATTGAATCAACACTGAACTAAAACGAGCTCCATAATGACACTATTATCTTCTGTAGAGCTGCTTTACAGCTAGATTGAATTTGTTTTATAATTTATTAATTTTACATTAACAGTTATTTTCCCATTTTCTTAATGTGAAGATGCTTTGAAACAGTCTCTATTGCATAAAGCTCTATACAAATAAATGTGATTTAATTTTGCACTGGCATCCCATAATGCACTCTGTGCTGAGAATGAAAAAGCTCAGATACTCTTCCCTCAATAATGCAATTAAATGAAACAAACACACTGCAGAGACAGTACCTGACATCTACACTCTCGTTGCTGCTTCATTTGTCTTTGTGAGTTCATGCAATTTTTCACTGGAATACATTAGAGGGTGATTTAGGAGAATTTGATCCAGGTCTAAAAGACTGCAAGAGCAAACGCTGTGTTGCCACTTAGATATCTAGATGTATTCAACAGCATGTTTTTATGAATTCCCTTGAGGAAGTGCTTTTATGACAGCTAATGACATGGATTGAGCCATTATCAGAGACGATTACGGTGTTTATATAACAGGCATCAGATGGTGCCCACTGGCTATGTGCTCAACTAATTAATGTCAGAAAGTAAGCAGCCATAGCCGCTTAACTCTGCAGTGAATATTCAGCATTGACTTCTCTGGCTCACCGTAGTTTTATTTAGAGAACTCTTTCGAACTAAAGTGCAGACATGTTTTCTTGAGAAGTCATGAAAGGTTCTGTCACACTTGATTCGAACCCGATTTTGATTGCCAAGGGCTTTTATTAAATAACAAAACAAAAACTACCCTCATGGGGGGAATTCTCTGGAAAGGCAAGGCAGGATAGAGTAGGGCAAGACAGAAGAAGACACAACTAGAAACCAACAGGACCTTAGCAACTTCAGTGTGAACCCTGACACTAAACTATAACTAAACTAGACAGGAGTGCTGGGATCCAAACACCACGTTACGCACACTCAACTATTCACATGTTATTGGAGGAACCAGGGAGTATCCGGTGCATCGGGAGACCTAGTGGACGGCCAGGGCAGAGCCGGAGTGACTAACCATGGAGGCTCATGTGGGTTGGGAACCCCAGTGGAGTGCCAAGGCTGGTGCCGGGGGGGGGGGACCAGGATGGTTTCAGCAGATCAGGAACTCCCACAGATGACTGGGGTGAAGCCAGAGGAGGGCAGAACCTGGACTCCAGGGCTGGAACGGATTCTGAGACTGCCTCTGTGGTTGTGACAGGGAGAGCGTGCTGCCAAAATAAAACAAAACCTACTCCGTAAGGGGAAATACTACAGCAAGTCAAGGCATGATATGGCAAGACACGACACAGCACAACTGGGAACCAACAGGATCTCGGAAACATTAGTCCAAACCCTGAGACTAAACTAGACCGGAGTAATGGGGTCCGAACACCATAGTTCGCACACCATATATCACACGGACCAGTGAGCACACAGCCCAAACATGCCTCTTGGTGGATGGCAAAGGTGGTGTTGATGGGAAGGACCAGGGAGGCTCTGGCGGGTCCGGAACTACAGCAGATGGCCGGAGCGAAGCCAGAGGAGGGCAGAACCTGGACTGAATTCTGAGACTGCCTTTGTGGTCGAGACAAAACTAAAACTATGGGTAGTGGTTCCTAACTATGTTCCTGGAACCCACCCCCCCCTCAACAATGCACATTGGCATGTCTTCACGCTTTGCCACACCAGACTTGTTGCGGGCCTCTGTGTCTACTGGCACTCTCTGAGTTTTAGGCTGTCATTAGCCATTTGTCATACCTGTATACATCAAGTCCTACCAATTTCAGAGCAATCTCAATCGTCATATAGAGAAGGTGTGCTTCCAAGAAGACAACAATACAAGCATGCAAAGCTCCTACAGACTAGAAGCACAGCATCCGGATGGGACCCAAATGATGTGCTTGTTCAATCATGGCATTTTATAAAAGCAATATACTACTCAAGGCCATGCACTTAGAAGTTAGGAGGGTTCATATTGTGCTTAACCACCTTACATGTGTTAACATCACTGTAATACTGCATTACCACACCTTGGCTAATTCGTAGAACCTCACAATTGACTTCTTATTTGATATATGTGCAGACTTGTCTCTGAATCGAATTGTTCTTTTTTGCCATTGTATTGAGAAAAACATGTGGTCTGTTTCTTTTGTTCGCACTTCAAAGAAGGGCTCTGTCAGAGTGATTTAGCCATGAATGGCAAACAGTGGGGAAGGGTGTTATCTCAGTGTTTGGCCTCCGGCGTGGAGCACAACAGCTCGTCGACGCAGTGCATGCCACGCTAAAGTGGACTGTGAACCAGTTTGACCAGTATCTGTTGAGAACGTGACGTGGCACTCTCTGGGTGGATTTAAATGGCTTTTTGCACTCTTGAAGGGTGCTGCTGGAAGGCCGCTCTATTTATAGGGACCTTCTGAACAAAAGCGAAAAAGAGCAACAAGGTGAAGTGTACAAAATAAGAGATTTCCTCATTTATCATCAAAGTGGCAATTCCAAGGGGAATTTACTTTAACTTGGGATTACAACGCCCTCAAATTGCTCTTGTTTAACGAACATATATACATTATTATATATAATATATATACATAAATGACTTGCATTCATTATGATTTAATGGAGACTGCACCTATTAGTCCAGACAAGCATAACATTTAACTTGTGTGTGTAGAGTTATACATTGCATTAATAAATCAACACTGATGTTTTTATTCAAAGGGGCTTACAATAGAGCTGCATAGAGTTGGTCTGCAACATACATGTAACGTAAGACACAAGTAGTTGTTGTGCCTTGTGCACAATATTTTGCCAACCCATTTATGTGTAGCACATTGTGACCATCTTAGGCATCTTATTGGTATTAGGTGTTGTTTATTATTAATATATTTTATATTTAACTTGCATTTCTGCCTAAAAAGCAGCAATAATTATAGCATTTTTCTCCAACAACGATACAGCAAAAACAGTGCAGTATTATAAAAAAGAGTTACATTCATTGCTTGACCAAAGAAAAGCAACTTTTATTAATATTCTTTGGAAATGCATAATAAACCCACTTCATCTCTGAATGCTCTTTGTTCGTTCGTCTATCTTGTTAGCCAAAGTGTTCAAGCCGTTGTTTCATTTCTCTGGGCTCTAGATGTAATGTACATTACAGTTGTCAGTGCACTTAATAATGCATATTTATCTATATTTGTTTCAGCCTATACCCATACTAAACTCAAATATATGGGTTATATGGTCCCATATGACACATGGTCACGGGAGCACATGGTGTGAGAAGAAGGCAAGGTTATTTGCTTTAGTAATCTGATTTAAAATTACACGAAATGTACATAAAAAAATATGAAGGTGTAGAGAAGACTTTTGTCAGGTTTCATGATTTTTTATTTTATTTTGCATGTTCAGAAATTCAATTTTCAAGGCAACATTGCGCAATAATGGGTAAGGACGCAGGGCATCCCCAACCAGAATGTCCCATTATGTGTGACAAAAATGAAAGATGCAAGCTTCCTGGGTGCAAAGGAACACCCAAAGTGATGTGCAAATAGTGTGAAGTACTTCTTGAAGTTTAACACGGAGTAAAATCTCATTCCATGAAGTACATGATATGACACGACACACTACATCAGGGCTGGGAAACTTCAGTCCTGGAGGACCACTGAGTTAGCTCCAACTAGGGTTGCACGATATACCGGTACTAAGATAGTATCGCGATACTAAAGCTTAAAAATACCCGCGGTGCCATTGCATTTTTTAAACGGTAGTATCGTTCATACCGTAATACCGTAATATATGTTGTATGCACGGCTGGCACACTATTTAAAATGCTGGCATGCATGTTCAAATGAACAGAAACATTGTTTGCAAAATGCCTTTTTGCTGTGCTCTGTGTAGTATGGTGTGTGTATACGCTTTATATCGTAA
>JAPDDM010000276.1:350000-365000 GCA_027474115.1 Schizopygopsis malacanthus | reverse complement strand
AAACAAGGTCTGTGGTAAATATAAAATAAAGGAGTTATGTGGCGATTTTTCCTTTTGTTTTCAGAGTGCTACAAGCTGATTGTGCATAGATGAGATCTGTAAAGCTGCAAAGACTAAAGTCTCAAACCCAAAGAGATTCTTATTAAAAGTTAAGACTCTCATTCAAACACGCCCCACATATCTACATCACTGTGTGGGAAGATTTGCATAACACCGCCCAATGCCCAAAAAGAAAGAAGGCGTAACTTTCATTCTCGCTGTAGTATTGTTGTCGTGTAGACGCTGCGTGTTTCCAAATATAGCGAGGGGTGTAACATTTCCGTCACATGATGCTCGAGGCATTCGGCCAATCACAACGCACTCGATAGCTGGCCAATCAGAGCACACCTCGCTTTTCAGAACGATGAGCTTAGTAAAATAGACTTTACAACATCGCTTAAGCCGGGCTCACACTGTGCAATTTGTAATAGTCCTTTATGATTGTTGATTGTCAGACTGTACGACATGATGATCATACCACACTGTGGGATTCAGTTTTCATTAACGTCAGTCAAAATGCATTAAAAACTAGTGTGTGCAAGAAAACGTACCATTTTACATTATCAACCGTACAGTGACTGCGAGCTGCATTACACGCGAGGCCTTTATCATTAAAGGTATATGAATGGTGGCAATAGCATCATATTAAGAAGAACAGTGTAAGCAGCACTACACACTAGAAGTCTTCACGGGTCCCAAAATTCGTGCCCGAACCCGAAGAGACCCGTAAATATGCTGCACGGAAGAACCGACCCGGACCCGTATTTTATTTGAAAGTCGGACCCGAACCCGTGCAGACCCGAGAAATGCCTTAAATGTACTACGCGAACCCGACCATTATTCGAAAGTTGGACCCGAACCCGGCTGGGAAGACACAGACCCGACTGCACCCAAAAAAAAAATTGGCTTAAACTGTTAACTTAGTTGCCTTCTCACTGACTGCATGCGATGCAATCCTCTTTGCCAATACATTTCCATCCATGTTAGGCTGTTCCTCTCTCTTGCCGACAGAAATAGCCTTCTTAATCCACTATTCCAGCTTTAAAAAGTCTACTTGCTGTCACGGTCGGTGACGGATGACTAATGCAACTTCGCAGTTGTTTTTTTTTCATCTCGAGTCAACTTCGACTGTTGTGTTTACCCTTTTGAACTACAATAACGATACTTTTTGTAGGTTGTAATAAAGGACTCGGCGCAATTATTATTAGGTTTTAGCAAAAACGCACAGACTTTTGTGCATTTTTCCACAATGGCATCCTTAGCTTTTTTTGGAACGACTCCCAGTCTAATAAATGACGCCACCGAAGTTTGCATTGTGACATTTTTCCCACACGACCTTGTGAGTTTTAAAAGATGCGATGTTCCTGTTTTAGCCGAATCAAACTTTAACAACGCGTCACATGTAATGCACTTAACTGCGCTTACTTTTTTGTTGTCCTTGTCCACAATTTGCATGAAAGAGGTCCAGACAGAAGAGGTGCCGCTGGATTTTACCTCTTTATATTCATTTTGTCTGGGTTTTTTTTCACATCACTCATGAAGGAATCCATGATCACCGACCGTCCGCTTGTATTAACTCCACCCGCGCTCTGCTTCTTGCGACTGAGGTCGCGCGCCACGCTGTTTTTTTTTTTTTTTTACACCTTATTCCCGCTCATACTTTTCTCATCCTAATTTTACAAGTTGCAAGTTACAAAACACACATAAAGTGCCAACTGACACTGATCACTGGCAGGTGCGGTGTTCTCCGATCAACTCGGGTATTACACACAACGTTAAACAGACCCGGGACCCGAAGTAATAGATTGGGACCCGACCCGGACCCGGCTGACCATTTAAAATATAGACCCGAACCCGAACGGGTCCCGGGTCGGGTCTCGGGTCCTCTGTGAAGACCTCTACTACACACACACATGAAAACAGCAGCACAATCAGTGTTTATATAGCAAATGCAACATATCATATGAATATGCATTCATTCTGATAATGGCTTGTCTTGAAAAACAAAGACAGTTTTACGTTCGTCGTGAAAGACGTCTCAATGCAGGACTGTGCGCTAAATCTTCTGACAAGAATACAGATTTTAGCCTAGGATTATAGTCTTTTAGGATTTGCTAAATTAGTCTCAGACGACCAAATCGTGGCCACCGTGTGAGCCGGGCTTTACACACACCCGTACTTAAAACACACTTTCTTTGTTTATTTTTAAAAACACATGTGTGTAATAAATAACTACATAAGAACGTTTGGGGGTTGAGTTTGAGTAATTTACGTTGACATCAATACGTCCAAATATCATCTGTTTATGTTTATCGCAGACCTCATTTTATACATTAATTAGAGAAAGCCCAGAGGAAAATCTTATTATGATGTTTAGATTGCCATTTCACTTGAAGTTCATCTTTAAAAAACATTAATATCTTACATATTAACTTAAAATGTGTCATTCTGCACATATTCACTTGTAGCATTTTTAATGTGTTTATTTTATTTATTCACATAAATGATCATTTTAATATTGTCCAACTGTTGTTTATCATCCATAACATATAAAATAATGATCAACTTCTTGTATCAGCCAGAATTTTAATATGGTGCATATTTAATTATCTGATCTTTTGGATTGTGTCCATGAAGAGAAAATATCAAATGGCATGAAGCACCTTTCATTTATGCAGTATTTGAATTGCTGGATTATAAAAATAACTATATGGTAATAAAAAATCCCTGAATGTTATACAATGCTAACCGTCTCTGTGTTGCATGAACGTCATCTAGACATGACACTGAATCAAAGAGTAGCACAGGTCATGCATCTTCTTCTCTTGAGCGCTGTGCATGTTTATCTGCTAATGCATTGTTGTTTGCTTTCAGCAAATTGATGGCGAGGCGTTCCTGTTATTGACTCAGGTGGACCTGGTGAAGATCCTCAGCATTAAACTAGGGCCGGCTCTCAAAATATACAACTCTATACTAATGTTTAAAACCACAGAAAACTCTGCCTGCAACGAACTCTGACCAGACCTACGGACAGCCAAGAGAGTCACACACTACTATACACGATGTAGATCATGCCTGGATGAGCCGGTTAAACATGACATTCATAATTCAGACCGCACAAGAACGTCTCTGCGCTGTCAGTATAATCATATGCACGCACTTATTAACTCACATGCTCTTTCATCATGAGAATGTATATTTTACTGAGGGTTACTAGCGCTTGTCTAAATCCAGGTGCTAAACGAGTGCAGCTACATGCACTGAAGAGTCTGCTTTTGACTCTCATATTGATATTTCTCCTTTAATTGATATTTCAGTGTTTGGAAAGGGCTCTGGATGGAGGACTGGCAGAATGGGGTTGAGAGCATTAGATAAACACACGGATCCTCTGAGGTTTTGTTTCCAGCGTGCAGTGATGCTATATTAATGCACCGTGCCACAGTCCGTCGTTACGGTTATAGTCATGAGTGGAGACTAAAGTATAAGCGCTCTTTCTTAATTTGTTTTGACACAATGGATGTAGAAATGGAGGGTAGAACTACACTCAAGGCACAAATAATAATTGCGAGAGCCATATTGGTATTTTGTAATCGAATGTAACTTAATATTCATAATACCTTCATGTGCACAGTGTAAGAAGAAAAGTGTCATTTTTCATTGATATGCAAATGTGAGTATTAATTTTCTCTCTGTTGCTGAGGTATGCAGCATTAAAAATACATGCAAATCCCCATCTATTTATTTAAGTTTAATACATTGACTATTTAAAAACCAATGTGCTTGACAAACAGCTTGTGTTGAAATGCTGTTTTTACTGCACTTTATGGTTTCCCATATTCAACACTCATGTATCATTGTCTTCATGCCACGAGAGCGTATAATGAACTGTTAGTTTGGGGATTTCTAAGTGAAATATATAATGTGTAAATATGCAATAGTTGGAGTGGAAGTGCAGAAACCAGTGGATGGACTACTAAACGTCTCTCTAATTCATTCGGGAATAAACTTGCTGATTGAAAGGTCTTTTTAGTGATTGCATGATTCATATTATAATGTGACATGTTTATTATTTGCATGCTATAAAGCAGTATACCTCTTTAATCGATTACTTGACACCTGTTTTAAAACAGTAGGTAATGTTTTAAGCATCGGCTGTGTTCAGAATAGCATACTAGCCATACTTGCACTGCGGTTTGTGCCTTTATGTGTTTGGGCTAATCTACCTTTTCCCATGTACCCGAGCACAGTGTATAGAATAATGTACTCAATGCAATGCCCCAGACTGTGTATCTCCAGTGTGATGAAGAAGAGAGTCGTGTATGTAATAGTGTTAATGGGTTAAACGAACTGCGTAGACTATTAGTATAAGAGCAAACACACTACTGCTGTAAATGTCTAAGAAGTCACCTACTGTATATATTAGTGCTGTCAATAGATTCAAATAATTAACTAATTAAGCATCAAATTAATCCCACCTAACATTAAAGTTTTTAAACATACTTTTATATTGCACTAGTTTCACATTCAATCTTCAAATGTACAAACAACATTAATAATATGTATTTAATGCCATCCTTTTTATGATTGAAAGCCAGCATCACTGATATCAATATATAAATATCAAATAGTTGTTCCGCTTAATATTTCACCATTGACTGTTCAGCATTACAGTATAATTGAGTGCTATTAATTTGAACATTAATCAGATTTAAGTGAACTTAAAACAATGAACCCATGATAATAAATGACATATGCACTTCAGCAGAAATATACAGAAAATGTTAATATTGTAACAGTAAATTAAATATAGTTGAACCCTTTAAAGCTATACCAGTTATTGATTTCCTCTTTTGTTCGTGCATTAATAGACATCACAGCAGCTGGTTATTAGTTGATTTGCCTGCTGTTGCGTTAAAGCTGCTGCTGAACGTGACACGCATCGTGTTTTCTCTCGGTGTTGTGCTGAATTCTGCAGGGAGGGGTTAGGATTAGGCAATCAGGCAGCGACTTCAATGAAGGGGGGCATAATCTGGCAGGGGTGCTGTCAGGTGTCAAATTCGGCACAACACCGGTTTTCTGTCGATTTGTCCTACCCTGTCAGATTTAGCTACCTCTTATTAACCCTTTACGATTCCTGTAAAATTTGCCTAAAAAAGGCCTACCCAAAGTAAATTGCATGCTGTTCTTGGGCCATTTGGATGATATGCATGATGTTGGTCTCCTTTGAAAGGTGACACTCTGAGGTTTGTTTCTCAACAGTCAGAATCACTGTAAGTCTTACTGATATTGAGTAATAGCACTTTGAACACACTAAAAAAAGAAAAAAATAATTCCGCCTGCATTTTTTTTTGTAAATAGAAGCCTGCAGATGACTATAGCTGGGAGGTATGAGCTGGAAAATACATCGGGATCACAGAATGAAGCCTTACCAAGCCAAATCTACCATTTGATAAACAATATATTAGAAAATTAATGTTTTACACATGTTTATCTAATTTTATGTCTAGACGCTTCCAAAAAAATTACACTCCAAACGACCCTTTGTAACCAATGACACATACAATGCTGTAATTCTTGAATGCTTTAATGTACAGTCATCATTTTGGGCTCTAATGAAAGGTTACACTTAGAGCTATTCAGTTTCTCATCCAGATTCACTGTCAATAATTGCTGACACATAGTAACTGAAGCATAAACACATTATAGTCACATTTATTTATAGAATCCAAAATGTGTTCACTTTTAAAATTACATATATATTTATAATTTATAATCTAAATACATTTTTTTCCTATATTTATATTTCTGTACACAGTAAATTATTTAATTTGTGGTTTTGTTCTTATATTGGTGTTATATTGCATCCCTACTGTGTTATTCCTATGTATGTCTGTACTATCATGCATGTCTTCATTATGTCAACAAAAAGTGGTCTGATAAAGACACTGATTGTACATGCTGTGTTTATTGTATCTTAAAATGGTTTACATAGTTGAAATCACAAGAATCTCAGCTTTCCGTGGATATATGACATGGGGAAAAAAAAATATATATATATATATATATATTTTTTTTTTGACGACAACTTTACCTTGTCACCACTAGGCGTCCCGCCGGCGGTACGCTGGATTCTTAAAGGGTTTTAAAACAGTGGGTAGTGCAATTCTACAACGAAAAATACTACCTGTTAAACTATGTTTTATTAATGTGTACACCTACCACAACCTTAAACCTACCCTTACAGTAATGCACATACTGTAATTACGTGTTATATTCGCGGTTGTGGATAGAAGGGACACATCTATAGTACCGGAAACCAACAATAAATATTTGTTCTACCTATTACAATAATGCAGATACATTAAATATTGTTGTTCAGCATAAGAAAAAGGATGCAATAAGCCGAGGTAGGATAAAATGTCAGGACACCGGCACCGGTGTATTTGAAGAGCGCGCGTTACGAGCACAGCATCTTTCACGTGCTCGTTTGACTCGCGCACGGCGCGGAGGTGAAGCTAAAGCACGCGTCTGAAACGTCTCCCGTTTGATGTGGTCATTGTTCTGCATCTAATGCTTTTCATGAAAAAAGAGACAGAGGATGCAGTTGTGAATGGGGTGGCCAACCTTAGCCCCGCGCCAGCGTTAATTGCTTTAAATATTTTTAACGCCTTAATCTGACAAAAATTATCTCCTGCTTTAACGCGCTAATTTTGACACCACTCATATATATATATAGGTGACTTTATAATGATGTTTCTTCTTGCCTTGTAAATACATTCCATTTATGATATTTTTCATAACAAGAAGTGAGCTGAACTGTCTCTCTCCGTGTAGTTTGCAGCACATGATCTAGAGTAAATCATTAACACTGGATAAAACCTTGAGCTCACAGAGAATAGTTATTGTGAATGGTGTGAGCCCAGTGAACTCATTATAAACCAGGTTGGATTTGTCACTAAACCTACCCTTAAACTCAGAGTTTATTTATCGTGCTTCGTGGAACAGGACACATGCAAGAGCTCTGAATGAAACAGCTGCATGCTGAAGAAAGGAAGATCTCATTTAATCATAATCTACATCATACTCAATCATATGTCTACTGATGACTTATATTGTGTCGAGCCCTGGAGATGTTGACACAAATGTTGGAATATGATGTGCATTCTCTAGGGATTAATCTATATTAACACACCCCTAGCCCTGATAAAGCAAGTCTGAACATGACTGTTGTTGAAAGAGAGCATATTTGTCATGCATACGTCCCTTCCTTTAACTTTATAAATCTATAGATTAGCGCTCTTCGTACGTTTCACCTATATATATCCATGATAACATCATATATGTTAGTCGTGTTCCTGTGGCTCAGTGGTAGAGCATTGCGTTAGCAGCGCAAAGGTCATGGGTTCGATTCTCAGGGAACACATATACTGATAATAAATGTATATGCTGAATGCACTGTAAGCTGCTTTGGATAAAAGCATCTGGTAAATGCGTAAATTAATAACTAAATGGAAAATCAGTAAGCATCTCGAAAGAAAGAAAGGCCTTCTACCATTCTTCACAAGTTTTGGTTTACACTCAGAGCTGAAAATGGCAAAGCCTTACAGCATCAACAACCGCCTAACAGTGAACTGGTTTCTGCAACTGTGTTTATTACTGTCTCATTGTTCTATGTGTGACTATAGTCACTGTACCTTGAGTCGCCAGTTCCTGTGTGCTCGTTTGTCTTGAACAAATATCTGTCAGTTTGGCACTTTTGGCCGCATCATCCTCCGATGCCTTTCTTTTTTAACCTGGCTTTTTCAGCTCCTCTAGGAATCTTTTTATTACTATCCATCGTATTCTTCCCGCGATTAGCGCACTCTCGCTAACTCACACCACAGCATTAATGTTTCGGTTTGTCTCCACGGCAACGACCTGGACACGCGCTTGTGTAGAGGGAGAGGGAGAGAGAGCGCGCGCTCTGACAACAGAAAACGTCACATTTTAATGTTAAATTCAAATCTAGTGTTATTAGCTTAGTTATCAGTCACACGGTAACTTAAACACATATACGTTATTCTGTGTATGTAAAAAAAAAAAAAAAAAGCAGGCGAGTCTGACGGCCCAATTTATGAACGGGGCAGAGCGGCCCACCAGGAATTCTCCCGGTTCTCCCGACGGCCACTCCGGGCCTGTCCAGGCCTGCTTGGACAGTGCTATCTCCACATTTCCTCATCATCTCAGGCAAACGAATTCTGCTGCATGCTCCCATCATGTCTGAGAAAAACAACAACTTTGCTTTCTCTTTCCTCAATCTCTCCCTGTCTAGCTTGTACTAATCTGAATAATGCCTGACATGTTTATTTGCCTCTTTATGATGAATCGCTTATTGTATTCCGTCGCTTTAGGTAAAAACATCGGCTAAATGGTCACACCTAGACATTGACTTCTTTACCATTCTCCCTCCCTCTAAGGACATGTGTCCTTATCGCTGTTGAATGATTCTCCAAGGCTTGACTGGTCTTACGTAAGAGTCTTCTTTTGGCGTTTTCCACTGCGTGGTACGACTCGGTTCGGCACGGCTCGGTTCGGGTCAGTTTGCCTTTACACTGCAGTTTAGTACCGCTATAGAGTGGGGGGGGGATTATTCACGTGTCGTTATAGTTGCTCCGCCTCTACTGCCGTGACATCATCGTAAACGCACCATAAACAAACACACAACAAAGGAACATATCGACGGAATTGAGTTCTTCATTCTCGGCATGTGGATGTGTTTAACAGCAACGGAGAGACCTGTGAAAATGCTTGAAAAAAAAAAAGTATATACACAAGGCATTTTTCGTTCCGCGTCGCCCAATCAAGCTGTCGCTGGATCCACGCTTCGACTATCAACGAGAGGAATGTTTGTACTTCCTCAACAGACAACGAAACAGATATTTTTTTTGTTCATACAAAAGCTGCGTCCGCTCCTTCGCTGGCTGTGCTGATTTAAATCTAGTGGGTATATGTTGGGTCTCGTGTCGCAAGTTCAGTGATGCAGATAAAGACGATTTTCTCCGGCCAATCAGTGATCAGTAGAGTTTACACGTCACGTTTTGGTAACGGCACGGATCGCTTGGAACCTCGGTCGAGGTGGTGCTAAAAAAGTTTTAGGTACCAGGTACTGTACCCAGTGGAAAACCCCCCAAAATGAACCGTACTGAACCATACCGTGCCGTACCATGCAGTGGAAAAGCACCATTGCTGCACTAGAGATCATCATGGAAGCCCTGTACTAAACTACTGAAGAAAGTGTCTGACCACTGTCCCCAATTCATTTCTCAAGTATGAAAGATGTCTGTTCCTGGATAGGAAGATCCAGGAGATTAGACACGTCCGGCAGACATACTGCCATGACCACATACTCCTGGAGTGGACACCGAGAATCATTCCCGTACATGTTTAGCATCTTACCGCCTTGGTCACTGGTCAGACATGTCAGGCTGACCTACACAAGGAGAAGGTCGGGCTCTCAACATGTGACATCCGGATCTGGCTTCCCTGTCCAATGTTAAGTCCCAGATACACAGGCCCTTTCCCCTATCATCGAACAGATCAACCCTGTCACTTTCCGGCTCCAAATCCCACAGCATTACACCTAGCTTTCATGTTTCACTGTCGAATCCTCACCACACATCTTCACCTCCTTCAACCTCAAAGGAGGATCTACGCCAGTAATACGTCACATGGATTTTAGAGCTCAAATTTGTTCTGCGGACCCATGAACAAAGATGACAGATTCAACTAGCGTGCTTCCCGAGGGTCTTGTGGAGCAATTGCCATTGAGATGTATGGGAATGATAACTTTCTCTAGGTTTTATAGACCTCGGTGACTATGTTGTGTTCTACCGTATGGTGAATGCAAATAAATAACTGAATCTTCTGCCACACTGATTTGGTAATATCCACACATGCACAGTTAAATCTGTGTGACATAATAAGGCATGCAGCTGAAACAATAACAGATGAACTTACATATTAACATAATGTCTGTCTGTTACATATTCAGTGGCATAGCAAGTGTTTGTTCACTGAAAACTAAGCATTAATTCAGATTGTAATGGACAGCTCAAAACAAGAAAATATCATATATGCTTCAGTTTGAATGCAAAACGTCTCGAATGTATTTGCTCTATTTAGGGATTTATTACCATTCAGCATTGTACTATTAAGAGCCATTTGAAAAGAAGCTGTGTGGCCCATTTAATAGCTGGAGACTGCACAGGATTTCACAAAACTATTTAAAATATCGATTCCATTTACACTAACTAGGCCTGCATCGTCCTTATTATCATAACATTTATCACAGAGAGCGGGTAGACCGCACAAAAAAAGACTGTTTCAAATCATGCTTCCTCTTTCTTCGGCATCACGGCAACATGCATCTGCGTCTCCATGGAGACCGCACATTCTAAATCGGAATGTTCTGAAAGACTGCTGGGGACATTCCGTGTGCTCAAGCATATTCATATATGAACTTCAGGGCCCGTATTCATGAAAAATCTTAGTGCTAAGAGTTGCTCCTAGTAACACAATTCTAAGAAAATTCTTAGAAATGTGGGTGTTTCCTCTTAAATTTAAAGAAAAGATCCTAGTAAAGAAAAAAGTAATTCAGAAAGCATCTTAACCCTTAAAAGAGGTCTTAAGGTCCGAAATTGTTAGGAGTACGGACGAGGACTTTTAAGAGGCTTAAGAGTTTCTTTAGCAGCGGAGAACATGGATGAAACATGAAGAGGGAGAAGAAATGTGTTGCACACAATGCATGACAGTGAGTTAATAAGACGCTGCACATTAGATCGTGCAGGATCATGTTTGTGACAGATCTTATTAAAGACATGTATCCCTGTGACCGATCTGATTAGAGACACGCTAACATCCCTGACACTGCGCAGAAATGCCATAGCACCAGAAATGGACGTAATCACTACATTAACTACATTAACATATTTGGCAACTGGAAAAATGCAACTATGCAGAAGCGATGATTTGGGTCTGTTACAGCACTTTCAGAACCGTATTGTGTCGCTGTTCATGTCCTATAAAATACGTTAAGTATGACAGCATGGTAAATCAAAATAAAGAATATAATGTGTGTGTGTGTGTGTGTGCGCGCGCGCGCGAGCGAGAGAGAGAGAGAGTACGGTAAAACAGGAAAAATTACGCTTGTAATTTCAAAGTGAAGGCTTATAATAAACCCTACTCTTAAACGCGCTCTTACTTCCTTCTTGGACAACCAACCAATCACAGTCTTCAAAAGACTGTGTCATAGCTAGCAACGGGGTCAGCCCCGCCTCCTCACTAAGATACAAGTTTTTGTCTTTTCCTCGCTCAGAGTTGCTCTCAGATTGGTTCTGAATCACTTTTAAGCTAAGACTCCTAGCTAGAAATTTTTAAGCTAAATTAGGAGCTCTCTGAGAGGTTTCTTAGAATCTTTATGAATACGGGCCCAGGTCTTTATTATTGCTGCATAATTTACTATTTTTTTGCGTAGCACATCCTTGTTAAAAAAAAACAGCATATGCTGGTTAAGTATGTTGTGGAGCATAGCAGATGGTTTAAGCTGGTCCTAAACAACTATCTCCAGCTCAGAACCCAAGCTGCAATGCTTCAAAACATACCTAACCAGTATATGCTGTTTTTTTTCAGCAGGGACTGTAGACAATTTGTATTCAATTTATGGCAAAAATCTGGCAGCTGTGTTTGCCAGAAATTTACAGTAAAATACAGTAACAATGTTACAGGCATTATGGGTGGTGACTTTATTTAGTCACTGTTTTTCATGACATATAAATAAATCATTCTCTCAGTACTATTAAGTACACAGTAAATGTTAAACCTAACCTATAACATTAGGCAAAGGGAACAATGCAAGGCTACACGATGACTTGATGCCAATAATAGGAGGGTAATACCAGGGTGGTCTTGTGTAGATCAGAAGGTCTTGTCCATACAGTAGTGTATTGCTTACTGTGACAGGGAAAGCAGACCGCTGGCACATAATGCAACCAAGCACTGTTCAATCTGTTCCTCAGTGCACTGTGGAAAGAGTCTGGAAGAGTATTTCAAATAGTCAAGTTGAGCTTTATTGTCATTCCACTACATGTGTGGACATATAGCGCGGACGAGATGTCGTGCCTCACAGAACCACGGTGCTACATAAATACAGATATAAACACAAAGTAAAACAGCATAAACATATACACAACTAACCTACTGTCAGCTTTGACTATACATATGCTGTATTTAAAAGTGGTGCATAAAAATAGTGGTGCATCTTTCACAATTCAATCATTCATAAAGACAGTCACTAGTGCTTGAGTCCCAATGTGCATACTATCATCCTAAATTCTATGTGATATTAGTAATTATCAATATTATTGAGGGCAGGTAGGGTGGACAGTATGCACATTGGGATGCAGGGACTTGCTTCGTTCCTGAATTAATCAGCCGTTCGAACGAATCAATTGAATTAATGATTAAGTGATAAAATCAGTAACTTGCCGCCGCCTAACGGCAGTCTTAGTTTCATTTCAGTTATTTAAATCATTGAATATTTCTACATAAAACATATTTAGGATTACTTGAACATTATTGATGCTAAATAGTCAATAGTAAATGTGATGCCTTATTGGACACAATATAATAATACTAATATTTTCATATTTTTTAACGAATTTTAGAAACAGATTTGCACAATATTGTGCAGATGCAACTCTCACATCACTGCATTTAGCTTTCTAACTTGTGGCAAAGTCCCTGTTAAATCTTGCACTTGTTGTGAATCAGGAGGATATATTATACTCTATATATCTGCTCAGGTGACACTGAATGCATGCACACAGCTCATGGGCTATCTGGTTATTTGTTGCTGTTTCTTCCATTGGTTTACATTGTGCAACCTCCACCAGCCTGCAAACAAACCTCGCAGCTGCACACATTCTGGTGTATAGAAGATGCATTACAATAATCCTTCAGCGGATACGGTAAGGTACCTTGTGGTTAACCGATTAACAGCTATATTGTTATTAATAGTTACAATATGTCAATGTAAATGACTGCAGTTGTCACAAGAGCAATGTCTCAACTGTTTTTGTGTAAAACATGACTTGTCTTTTCGGATTGGAAACAGATGGTACTCCATGGCTGGTGTTCTGCCGGAGCAAAAGATGTTTGAGGAGAGATGTCCCAATGTCTTAACATGAGAAACAGACGCACATGTGCTGTGATGAGAACTGAGACCAGATTCATTCGTTCACACTGCAGCCCAAATATCTCAGCCAGCAAAGAAAAGGGCAAAAGATGAATGCATTAGAAAGAAGATATGTCACCATATCAGAGCTACGGGTCTGTTTGGTGCACTGTATCATTGTTTAGTGTTGACTTTGCTATATTCTAATTAACCTGAAGAGAACTATTCGTTCGTATTCAATACGTCTCATTGCTCGGCTCATATTTGCCTCATATTTTCTTCATTAGCACATCACAAGCCACTCACATGAACCATAAATGCCATGACTGGTCACTCGAAGAACTTATTCGTTTGAGTATTCTAAAAGCATCTATTATAATATAATGAAATAGTAGTCATTTATATTACATCTCAATGGAGAATTTTTTCCGAAATAATGGTGTAGTTACTGCATCTACCAGCAAGACAAACCAGCCCAAACCTGCCTAAAACTGGTGCTTTCATTACTTCTGTGGTTGTTTTTATTGCTTGTGCAAACCGCGATATTAGTTTACTGGTAAAACACCCTTTGGTTGCCAGTCTTTTATTAGTAATTTTACACTGATGCTGATCAAGAATACACTTTATTTTGATAGTCCACGTTAGATATGCTACTAACAGTAAGTGACCACATGTCAACTAGCAGTCTGCTTAATATCTGCTAACACTTTATGTTGATGGTCCACCAACACACTTTCTAAAGACTATAAATACAACTGCAAACCCAACCTAACAGTCTACTATTACTCTTATGAATGATAGCTGACAAGTAGCAGCACAGTTAAGTATAGGTGGCAGAATGTCTAAAGTGAACTATCGAAAAGTATAACCAGTTTGAATTTCCTAACAAGCAAATATTGAGAAATAAGGAAAAGAATGCTAGATGTATTATATCACCGCACGCTGCTTGTGTTTCTCTGAAATCAGCACCCCCTTTTGGACTGGAGGTACAGATTTATACCAAAAACAACCCGAAACAATCCCTCATTAACTGTAGAAAACATGAAACTAACACTTTATTTTATAGTGCCCTTGTTACATGTACTTACTATTATAATAACAATAAATTATGCATAATTGCATGCAAGTAACCCTCATCCAAACCATAAAGTAAGTACTTGTAGTTAATAAGTATTACTCAGTACTTAAATGTATAATTACACTGTAACAGGGACAGCTTAAAATAAAGTGCAACCCAAAACACTTTGATGATACTAAAAACACATTAAAGAAATACAAATGTATACAGTGAGAAACCCCTTATTACATATTTTGCGTGTTGTTATTATTGTTTAATTCAGAAATAGTCTTTAGGTATTAACGCTGCTTCACATTAGCAATCTTCACAATGGTTAAAGATGGGTGTGTGTCAACTCTGTTGGTGTTTGTGGAGGCGGTGTGAACTAGTCTTCTGGTTGTTTATTCACCAATACGCTCCCACAAACACCTTTTTAAAGATTGTATATGTGTCTGTCACCTGTGTTGGCACATACCATAAGACACGGCTTGTGTCCATGCTGGGGTGATAGATGAATCCTCACATGTGAAGGGTAATCCATCTGTGGTCACACATAGTCGGACCAGTATTTAACACCGTCAACACGTTATAATGCCTTACATAATCATTCTGGAAATGAGTTAAAAACTGAATGAGGGTATGTATGTGACACATGTGGTTCTCTGAGATGAACTAATGTAAGAAGCATGCATGC
>JAPDDM010000276.1:315000-337500 GCA_027474115.1 Schizopygopsis malacanthus | reverse complement strand
CGCATCTTCAAACCTCGTTAACATTGTTTCATGCTGAGTTTAAATGTGAAACATATGGCTAGGGGTGCTTTCACACATGCCTCGTTTAGTTGGGTTGAATCGCACTAAAGTTCAAGGTTCAAGGTTTCTTTATTTGTCACATAAATTATACAGGGTATAATCAGAAGTGAAATGTAAATCAAATCAGGTCCGCTCAGTGGACAGTGCAAAAGAATAAAAAAATAAATTATATAAAAGTAACACAACACAAGAGCATATATATGGGTAAAAAAAGAGAAATAAAGAGTAAAATGTGCAATAGAATAAAAAGTGCACAACAATAAGATGTGCAAAAACAGTATACTGGGACTTAATAAATAGTAATATGAACAAGAGGGATGTGCAAACGGGTTGTACCGGGTATGTACACATAGCAGCAATACGGGTGATGAGAATATGGATGTTTTACAGTTAATAATGAGTCTTGTAAGTTTATGAAACTGGGTTTGTGTTAAGGAGCCTGATGGCCTGAGGGAAGAAGCTCCTCCTCAGTCTCTCAGTTTTTGCCATCATGCTCCTGAAGCGCTTGCCAGATGGCAGTAAACAGAAAAGATGGTTACCGGGGTGATTCGAGTCCTTGATGATTTTAGCAGCTCTGCTTCTGCAGCGTTTGAGGTAGATGTCCTGCAGAGAGGCGAGAGCAGACCCTGAGATGCGCTCAGCTAAGCGCACGACTCTCTGCAGAGCTTTGCAGTCCTGGTTTGTGGCATTATTATACCACACTGAGATGCACTGAGTCAATACACTTTCTATGGCCCCTGAATAGAAAGTTTTCAGGATAGCTGGAGAGACCCTGAATTTCCTCAGCTGTCGCAGATGGTACAGTCTTTGCCTGGCTTTCTTGACCTGTGTTTGGATGTGTGCAGTCCAAGTCAGGTCCTCGGGGATGTTTACACCGAGGTACTTGAAGCTGCTCACCCTCTCCACAGGGGTCCCGCTGATCATAAGAGGAGTGTAGGGCTGCTGCTGTCTCTTCCTGAAGTCCACGATCAGCTCTTTAGTTTTGCTCACATTCAGAGAGAGACAGTTGTCCTGGCACCATGATGGGAGTCTCTCCACCTCATCCAAGTATGTGGCCTCATCATTGTTGTTAATGAGGCCCAGGACCACAGTATCATCAGCAAATTTGACAATAGAAGAGGAGCTGTGAGAGGACACGCAGTCGTGTGTGTATAGAGAGTATAGCAGGGGGCTCAGGACACAGCCCTGTGGGGCTCCTATGTTCAGGGTGATGGAGTTGGAGGTGAACTGGCCCATTTTCACCACTTGTGGTCTGGCGGTGAGGAAATCTTGAATCCAGTCACAAAGTGAAGAGTTTAGGCCGAGGTCTGATAGTTTGACAGCAAGCTTGGTGGGGACTATAGTGTTGAAAGCTGAGCTATAGTCAATGAATAGCAGCCTGACATAGTTGCCATTTTTGCTGTCGATGTGAGTGAGGGAGGAGTGCAGTACCTGGGAGATGGCATCATCAGTAGACCTATTTGGCCGATAGGCAAACTGAAGAGGGTCCAATGTAGCAGGGATGGAGGAGCAAATGTGTTTCTTTAAAAGTCTCTCAAAAACCTTCATGACTGTCGATGTGAGGGCAACTGGACGATAGTCATTCAGGCAAGAGGGTTTACTGTTCTTAGGCACAGGGATTATGACAGATTTTTTAAAGGAGGTGGGAACAACAGAGGTAGCAGGGGACTCATTAAATATGGATGTAAACAAACCAGCAAGTTGATCAGCACAGGACCTCAGAACGCGGCCAGTAATCCCATCGGGTCCTGATGCTTTCCTGACGTTCACTCTCTTTAGTTCCCTCCGAACCTCATCCTCTGACACGGTGATAACATGATCGCTGCTCTGTCTGCTGCTTCCTGACGTGCTGCTCGGCAGAGTCGCGCCGCCGCCATTGCATTCAAAGCGGCCGTAGAAGGTGTTTAGCTCTTCGGCCAGCAACGGATCTGCTCTCACCTCTGCGAAGGAGTTATTTCCAGAGGAACATATGGTCTTCAGTCCCTGCCACATGCGTCGAGAGTCATTTAGCTTGAAATGTGACTCAATTCTCTCACTGTACCGGCGCTTAGCGGCTCTAACTGCCCGACGGAGAGTGTAGCACGACGGAGTCACTCAATCGGGAGGAGAGGAGTCGCTCAAATGGGAGGGGCCACACAAAGGGGAGGAGAGGAGTCACTCAAATTGGAGGGGCCACACAAAGAGGAGGAGAGGAGCCACTCAAACGGGAGGGGCCACACAAAGGGGAGGAGAGGAGTCACTCAAACGGGAGGGGCCACACAAAGGGGAGGAGTCACTCAAATATTTGCAGCACCCAAGCTTTTGCTAGCGGTTCAATTTTACCTATTGTTCATAATTGACCAGCACAAATAGAAATGATAACATCTGGTAAATCTAATGAAAGACAGATTAATTCTAATAAAATAAAAAGATTTATGTATTTAAAAATACAAATGTATCAAAAATTAATTTAGCCTCTGCTGTTCAGTTGGCATGTTTGGGGCCAAATTTGTTTGCATTTTTTATACTTTTTAAAAAATATATAAAAAAAATATTTTATGTGGATGAATTTGACTGTGTTTTATCAGATGTACCAACTGTTATAACATCTCTAGTACTTTCCTTCCAGGAAGCCAAAGATAAGCCTAACGCTTCTGGTTGCAAAGCAGTTGGGAGGTATTTTTTAGTTTTTTTTGACTGCATCAATAATACTTTGGCTATATTCCAACTTCATCTCTCACTATCTTTTAAGTGATTTCGTCCAGGAATCTTAAAATCAAAAAATAAATTTATGAAGGGGTTACCGCATCCATGTTGTGGCAGAATCGCATAATTTACCCAGAAACAACATCATCCTAATTTCTGATTGGCTGGTAGGTGGTATAACTCGAGACAGCTATGAACTCGGCAGAGAACTTTCCTCTGGATTCTCTCGTCTATTAATTGTATATATAGCGGGACAAGTTATCCCTTCTCAGCGTGAGAAATACAATGTGAGAGCGTGTCAACTGGTTGAAATTCGTGTGTCTCACGGTGAATGCGTGAGACTTGAGAGCCCTGTATGCCACTAGCCAATCAGATTTCAGTCATAAAAGCCTTAGGGCTCATCTCTCTATGCTGAGTGTTAACAGATCCCAGGAATGGTTCGTGATTCTGCCTGTTTTTAGTAGTTTGTTGAGTGAGACACACTGTCCTGAAGAGTTTAACAAACCTGGCTGTACTTTTTAAAGAGATCATGAAATGCAATTTTTTTTCTTCCCCAAAATGTTTCCTGAGATGCATTATAATCTGAGTATTGTATATCTAAATCGGTCATGTGGTCATTTTCTACCCTGAGTTTAGCCTCTGCTTTGAAGGCTTCTTTTGAATCTTCGATGTAATCCCCCACTGCTATGATTGGCTAATATCTCTGCATATGAAATGAGTGTTACATGTGGAACTATATTATATTACTATATTAACTAATCGTGAAAAGTGTTCATTATCGTATTATGTTGCAGTGCTGCGCTGTAACCGAACACAGACGTGTCTGCTGAACACATAATGCAACCATCTCCTTAATGCCACTTGATTTTTTCATCATAACTAAGTCAGTGAAAACACAATGAGACTCACTGAGCAGTGTAAACGGAGTCATTGATTATAAATGCACAAATCACCCAATTCTTATGCACATTTTGAAGTATTGCATCAAAAAAAAAAAAAAACGTAATTCACAAAAAGCCTTTGCACTTGTTTGAGGTTGTTTTTGACTCGTGAGAAAAAGGGTGAATGCAAAATAAACGATTCCATGCACATCAAAAAAGTAACGTGACTTTGTGCTATAGGACGGCAAAGCCTGAGTAACTAGAGCGATTTCATCGCACAGCATCTGAAATGTTATTATGGTCATTCTGAAATCTGTCATCAAAGTATTTCTGTATAATTGTCTCGTACACAACTGCGTTTCCAAACCGCAACATCCCTCTCCAAAAACAATAACCACGTTTATTGCATTTCGTCTGCTCGCTCTGAGATGCAAGTCATTTATTATATATGAAAACATATTAAATTAAATTCAAGATTATTTGTATAGCGCTTTTTACAATACAATCGTTGCAAAACAACTTCACAGGAAATTATGTTTCTACAATACATTTATATATTGTAGAAACTCAATATATTTAACTTATGGCAAAATGTGGTTAATTCAGTATAATCGCTGACGGTTGTCATCGTCTCTTCTCAGGTGTTCGGTCATCTCAGATCATTTAAGGGTTGGATCCAGACTGAAGCTTGTGTAATTATGGGATGTTAATCCAGAAACAGAGAAACATATAGAGACATAATTAGCGTAGTTGTTGTTCCATCCAAGTAAAAATTATCCGTTCAACACAAGCTAAAGCATAATAATGTGCGTTTGATCAGATAGACTGGCAGTACAAGATTATGGGATGCATTATATGAATGCTTGGCTAAAGAGATGTGATTTAAACAGAGAGAGTGTGCCTGAACGTTATCAGGAAGGCTATTCCAGAGTTTAGGAGCCAGATATGAAAAAGTTCTTCCTCCTTTAGTGGACTTTGCTATCCGAGGTACTACCAAGAGTCCAGAGTTTTGCGACCTAAGGGAGCGGGTTGGATTGTAGCGTGATAGAAGATTAGTTAGGTACGCAGGAGCTAAATCATTTAGGGCCTTATAGGCAAGTAATAATATTTTGTAACTGATACGAAACGTAATAGGTAGCCAGTGCAGAGACTGTAAAATTTGAGTAATATGGTCATATTTTCTTGACCTGGTAAGGACTCTAGCCGCAGCATTTTGTACTATCTGTAGCTTGTTTATTGAAGATGCAGGACACCTAGCAGTGCATTACAATAGTCCAGTCTAGAGGTCATGAATGCATGAACTAACTTTTCTGCATCAGAAACACTTAACATGTTCCGTAGCTTGGCAATGTTTCTAAGATGGAAGGATGCTGTTTATAATTATAATTATTATGTTCAGTGGCTTCTCCTACTTTCTTAGTGATATTTAGCGCCAGTTTATCAGAAGGATGAATCGATGGATGTAAACGGTACTTATTAGCAAATTTTTTATGCAATAATCCAATTTTGCACACAAGTTAATTTCGCAACTTTGGATGGAAACCCGGCTAGTGTAGAACTGATTTAGTCACACGAATGCAGTTTTAAAGTATTGATTTTGACCATGAATTTGCACAGCTATGACTGCTTTTTAATATTTCACCTGAGCAGCAGAGGACCATACAGAGATCTTGCACTCTTTTGAACTCATACAAATGTGGACACCTTTGCACATCCATTGTTGTTTTCTGTCTTCATTGTCATTTTTCATTTTCTTATTATTATTCCTGTTTCACACTGCAAGTGGCACATATTTTTACTTGGGTGCCAAAATCAAAACATAACAAAAAACATGGCACTGATGCTGAACAACAAAGAGGATTGCCATGTAACTGCAGCTAAATTAAACATTTTACTTGGGAGTATTCTTTGAATTTAATATGAAAAATGCATATTCAAGAACAAAAATTGTGCATGAAAGTGCAAATATCAGTGGTACCAAAATGTAGATGTGACCGTATTACATTTCTGCCAAATATGGCAATAACATTTTTTTTTTTGTTGATACGAATAAGCACATTAAAACTTGATTAAAACATACTGCTGATGAAAATTTGATGAGAAACCGGTAACACCACAAGATGTTAACAGTGTATTAACAATGTTTCTGAAAAAGAATAATCTAAAAATAATTAATCGGTTGTTTCAACTAATCCAATGATAAGATTGACCCGCTGAACAATGATCACTCATACGTATTGTGCTTCGTTAGGGGGTTAATTAACTGTACCCGGTGCATCCTTTACAAATGAGATGGATCTGACAGACAGATGGAAGGACAGTTTTCACATGTTTTTGTTAGAGACATGTTTAAATTAATATGTAAAATGCTTGAATAAGGCTTCATTTTGCATCTTCATGTCAACTAAATCGTAATTTTTATGAACAAAAATGGAGTAAAACCAACTAAAACAATTAACTGAAAATATGACACAGTATTGACCAACATTAAACAATATTTAAGGCAAAAGGTTATTTGTCTAAAACAAATAATTGTGTTAAAATAAAACTCACATTATTATTGTGCATTTTTGTAAAAAATGAATTGCGCTTTTAACAACAGCCAGGTTTGTTGTTTGCAGCAACACAGTGTTGTTTGGATTTTATGTATTCGCTGTACCTCTTGGTTGATTTATAAAATATAGGAAAACCTCTAAAGATTTTCTGATCTACTGCAATAATGACCTCAAGATGACTGCAATTATTTGAAGGGGTCATATGATGCGATTTCAAGTTTTGCTTTCTGTTTGGAGTGTTATAAGCTGATTGTGCATCGATAAGATTCCTGAAGTTGCAAAGACTAAAGTCTCAAAACCAAAGAGAGATTCTTTATCAAAGTTAAGATTCATTCAGGCTCATTCAGCTTCTGAATCAGCTACTGTGTGTTTTGTTATTAGCTTAAGTATTTGCTATTGACTGTTCAAATGCGGAGTTTTGCGCGTCGTGTGTGTTTGTCGTGTGTGTTTGTTGTGTGTGTGTGTGTGTGTGTGTCATATGTGCGTGCGTGTATGCGTGTGTGTGTGTGTGAGAGAGAGAGGGAGATACGGTCACACAATTGTGGCTTGTGTGCAAACACATTCAAATGTCATTGTAATGAAGTTAGTAGATACGGGAAGAAGGAGGCGGGAACCGGCAAACATTTAAAGACTTTAATAATAATATAAACAAACACAAATGAAAAGCGGCAGCCCCTCACGGACGACTGCCGCACACAAAACACAAACTAAAATCCAGGCCTGGTCTTCTCTCCTCTTCCACTGTCGTCACTCCTCATTTAACCCTTCGAGACCGGTGAGTGGCGCAGGTGTCGTTCATTACCAATTACTCCACCGGCCTCGCTCTGTTCCCACGGCTCTCGGCCCCGCCCCACTCGTCACAGTCATCACTCTGCGACTCTGTTCCTCTCTCGGGCTTGAACTGATGTTAAAACTAAGGACAGTATTAACTGTCTTTATATGTTCTTTGAAAACTGGAGCTCGTGATTATGGAAAGGGGCGTTACATTCCGACTCGTGCTTGTGGTGTTCGGCCAATCACAATGCACTGTGCCAGTTGGCCAATCAGAGCAGACTGTCGGAAGGAGGGGCTTTGTAGAAATCGAAGCGATTGAAAGAGGAGGGGGCAGTGTTGCCAACTTAGCGACTTTGTCACTAGATTTAGCGACTTTTCAGACCCCTTTAGCGACTTTTTTTTTTAAAAGCGCCTAGCGACAAATCTAGCGACTTTTGGAAAAACCTTAGCAACTTTCCAAATGTGGCCAGTACTGTCCTGCGAGCACGAGATCTTGAGTTACACCTCTCGCTGTGTCTGCTCTGATCAGTGACCGCACGGCAGCTGACATAGATGTGAATGAGCTGCGCATGTGCACACGGTGTTGCCACGGACCAATCACTTGCCTGCTTCTCCTTTGTTTGAAATAAAACTATTTAATTTTACAGTTTTTTCTTCTTTCTTTTTTTGTTGTTAATTCTTCTCATGCACTTATATTACTCACTGTCACAGAACTTTAGTTCATTCCAGTTTCTGAACTCCTCTGAGATCGTTTACTGGGCTATGTCTGAGAGACTGTACGTGATTGTACTTACTCATACACAACAATAAACTTAATTAAAATCATATACACATATAACTTTAAATACCACTTTATTAAGGATATACACAAATATTAAATACAAATAATAAAATACAAATACATAATACAAATATAAAAAACCTATACATAATACAAATATATATATACAAATACACAAAGCTAGAATATTACACACGTTTAAAATAGCTAAAATGTCACACTCTAAAATATATAATAGGACGTGATTACGTCATTAATATGCAAATTTACGCATTACGTCATCTAGCGACATTTAGCGACTTTTCGAGCAGACTTTAGCTACTTTCCATTGAAAATAGTTGGCAACACTGGGAGGGGGCCTAGAGGACCTACAATAATGTACAGTACAGTATTTGAAAAATAATGTGTTTTTTAAACATTAAATCATGTCAACATATTCTGTTACACCAAATAATGATCTTTAAAAAGCATCATATGACCCCTTTAATATAAGGCAAAACATTTCACCGTAAGGCACCGTCTTGAAAAACCTGAATATTAGAGCAAGCCTGATTTTCTAAATGTAATATAGCCTTCTAATTCAGTAGATCTGGGGCAGGGATTGAGAGAAATGTGAGATGTGTTTAGTCTGTCATCCCTCTTCCATTGTGTGTGACAGACCTCTGGAAGAACAGTTTCTAGGTGTGACATCCCCTACAAAAAACTGAGATACAAGCCAACATTGCCTTTTAGCACCTCGTGAAATCCTCCTCAAAGTGTTTCACAGTTGCTTTGTAGCGCTGAAAACCCATGCCTAGATTAAAATATCGGTAAAGAGATAATGAGCGGTGAATGTCTTTTTGCAGTCTGTGGAACACGTTTGAAGATTAAAATGATTAAGCTCAGATGAGCTTTATTTGTCACATACACAATTATACAGAGTATAACCAGCAGTGAAATGTGTTCTCTGCATTTAACCCATCCAAGTGCACACACACCTGGAGCAGTGGAGAGACACACACACACACACACACACCTGGAGCAATGGACACACACACAGACACACACACACACACTTGGATTATAAATACAGCACCACACTAAGGCCAGCTAATAACAGGGTCTTAAGCACCACCTGAATTTGTCCTTTTTATACAGTATCACTGTGAGGTGTATACTGAGTTTGGCCTTTTAATATTATTTCTTAATGCATTAAGACACTTGAAATGTTTTAGTTATAACGATTTTCTATGGGAGTAAAATGCTTAACATGTTGTTTAGCATGTTTGCATATATATTCTGGTCTCACATATTCGGCCTATATTTTATTAACAAACTGTATACTGAATTTAGTCTTTATTTACTTGGTCTTTATCACTGTCCTCCATTAATTGCACCATTTTAAATGTTTTTATATTGCAATTAGAGAAAATTAAATTTGGCGTGTTGCATTCATGTTCTGGGTTCATCTGCTTACATTTACATGCATAGTAGGCCTATATATTTTTATAAACTATACCGAATTTTGCCTTTTCATATCAGATTTTTTATTGCAATAATAACAAACCAATATTGCAGCATGTATAAAACAAACAGAAAATACATTCCGTACATGACATACTAAAATCCTTTCAATAATAAACGAGTTATAGTTTAATAGTTCTTTTTCATATTACTGTTTTTATTCAATAAGCCACTTACGTTAAACATTTCTCTATAATGTTTTCTATGGGAGGAAAATGCATAATGTAAAAACTTTGAGCGTTGCTTTCATATTCTGGGCACATCTGCTAGTGTAACGGATGTATGCCAGTAAGGGCGGTGTGTAAAAACCTCACTCTCTTGACCTCAAAAAGAGGTTAGAGGCTTTAGCCTTTGGCGTTCCTTGTTAGAGCGCCCGCCTCCCGCGTCGGAGTCCCGGGTTCGCGACCCGCTCGGTGAGTTGGTGCGGACCCGTGTCGGGGGGGTTACATTGGTGCCGTGACCCGGATGGGAGTGAGGTTTAGGGGGGTGAGTGTAACGGTGGTATGCCAGTAAGGGCTGTGTGTAAACCTCACTCTCCTGACCTCAAAATGAGGTGCTCTAGCGACTGACGTTAGAGGCTGTAGCCTTTGGCGTTCCTTGTTAGAGCGCCCGCCTCCCGCGCCGGAGTCCCGGGTTCGCGACCCGCTCGGTGAGTTGGTGCGGACCCGTGTCGGGGGGGTTACATTGGTGCCGTGACCCGGATGGGAGTGAGGTTTAGGGGGGTGAGTGTAACGGTGGTATGCCAGTAAGGGCTGTGTGTAAACCTCACTCTCCTGACCTCAAAATGAGGTGCTCTAGCGACTGACGTTAGAGGCTGTAGCCTTTGGCGTTCCTTGTTAGAGCGCCCGCCTCCCGCGCCGGAGTCCCGGGTTCGCGACCCGCTCGGTGAGTTGGTGCGGACCCGTGTCGGGGGGGTTACATTGGTGCCGTGACCCGGATGGGAGTGAGGTTTAGGGGGGTGAGTGTAACGGTGGTATGCCAGTAAGGGCTGTGTGTAAACCTCACTCTCCTGACCTCAAAATGAGGTGCTCTAGCGACTGACGTTAGAGGCTGTAGCCTTTGGCGTTCCTTGTTAGAGCGCCCGCCTCCCGCGCCGGAGTCCCGGGTTCGCGACCCGCTCGGTGAGTTGGTGCGGACCCGTGTCGGGGGGGTTGTTACACTAACTTGTATAAAAATTTTATTTTACAGATGTCTGTGCATGAAAGCAGATCACCTTGAGATACAGGTGATAATGCTTTGAAACCAAAGAACAGTAAATCTAATGTTTGTTAAGATTTTTGGTTGTTTGCTATAGTGACAGACCGCACATGCCTGCTGCTTTTTGTTAGAAATCTGTATTTATTTTCTCATATTGTAGCTACTGATCTAAATATATAGGTCATAATAGGTTCCTTATACTTGTTGGAAAAAAAAGCTTCATGCATGTAATGTGTTTTTTAGTTCTCTTATTTAAAATTTGTACTGATGGTAATTGGACAAGGATAGCCTATGACACTGTAGCAGAATTAATAATCCTTGTAGACTTCTACTTATGGACTTTTGCAGGTGGGAGCGTCACGTTGTGAAAGTTATGGATGGGAGTAAGACAAAATATGACACTTTCCAGGAGTGGGCTAAAATCTTATGGTTGCACTGTATCAGATTACACACGAATTATACAGAATTCAACTGATGTGATGGTCAGTTGAGTCCGGAGTATGCTGTATTGTGCTTCAAATAGCTTAGCCAAACTGCCAAAAGTGAACTCACAAAAAAAAAAGCCTTTTAAAGTTGTCTTTTGCGCATTTTTGCTGTTGTTTGAAATGACAGGAACAGGATCTCAAGTCAGGACTCAAAGCGTTGCTGCATGACATGTCAGCGAGCTGCCCACAAGGCTGTATCTCCAACATAAATATGTGGTTTAAGGGTGTACTTGCACATCGATAAATAGAGAGCGTAAAAAAATGGTGTAGGATTGCACATTGTATGTGTAGGATCTCGTGACCCTGCAGAGAGTAGAGCAGTGAGCCTCGGGGATTTCTATCTGATAACTGTTCATTAGCATGCATTATACCAATCTTTATAAATATAAATGACTCTCTGTGACCCCGTAATTTAGGCTGTGTTTGTGAAATGACACTTTTTTTGTTTACTTGCTCTTTCCTAATGACAGACATAGCTCTAAGATTGAGATTTTCCGTTTTAGTAAACGGATACTTAATATATTTTAGATTTGATAAGATCATTTATTTGTGTTGTTTTTGACCAAATCAGATTGCCAGACTTTCATTTTTGGCTAATGCTTCAGTGTTTTATTTATAGAGTTAAACTTTCAGGGGATAATTTCATCATTAATTTCAAACTAGCATTTAAAGTTGTAGAGAGATCAAGACATGGGGAGATATTCTTTAATAAATCTCCATCATAAGTTGTCTTGCATTTCAATATTGATTCATTTTTCTCTCTCATGTACTCATAATTGTAAACCTGGAGCACAAAAGCAGTTTTAAGTCGCTGGGGTATATTTGTAGCAATAGCCAAATATACATTGTCAAAATTATAGATTTGTATTTTATGCCCAAAAAAATTAGGATATTAAGATCATGTTCCATGAAGATATTTTGTACCGTAAATATATCAAAACTTAATTTTTGATTAGTAATATGCATTGCTAAGAATTCATTTAAACAACTTTAAAGATGATTTTCTCAATATTTAGATTTTATTTTGCACCCTCAGATTCCAGATTTTCAAATATTGTCCGATCATAACAAACCATACATCAATGGAATTGACACTTATGACTGGTTTTGTGGTCCAGGGTCACAATTATGCAACTATCTTTGTTTTGCTTGCTCTATGTACAAACCAAGATAAGGGTAACAACAAAATGGTGTGATCTGAAAACATTTAAAAACCTTTAGACCAGGAATCAGTGAACAAATTTCTGTGAGACTCTTAAATCAAGCCTGAAGCCTCCAGGTTACTTTAACACTTGTTTACTCCTTTATTTGCAGGCTTGTATTGCCGTAGCAATGATTGCAACAGGTGGGGTGATCACGGGGCTCGCAGCATTGAAAAGACAAGACTCCACCCGCTCTCAGTATCATCTGTCAACCCAGAGCCCCACCTCTGCACCTGAGAAGAAGTGCACCAAGCGTAAACCCAGAGCTGATGTGGTGGTGGTGAGAGGGAAGATCAGACTGTATTCGGCCTCGGGATTCTTCCTGGTTTTGGGAGTGCTGATCCTCCTGGCGGGCATCGCAATGGCTGTTCTTGGATACTGGCCTCATAAGGACCACCAGAAGGCGCCAGAAAGCAAGTTGTCCGTGAACGATACACAGGTTGGCCGAGAGCAAGTGGGCTCCATTGCGCAATTCTTGGAGCAGCACTTGCATTCAGAGAAGATGAAAATGTTGGGTCCTTTCACAATGGGAATTGGGATTTTTATCTTCATCTGTGCTAATGCCATCTTACACGAAAATAGGGATCGCGAGACAAAGGTCATCCACATGAGGGACATGTACTCAACAGCCATAGACATTCACAACCTGCGGATTAAGGAGCAGAAGTGTACAAACATGGGTCCCTATGCGGACACAGAGATCCGTTCCTTCGGTCTGGAGGGTCAGTTTGCCTCACGGCTTGCTGCAAACACGCTAATGTCCTTCTCTGGTCTCGAAGGGGACGTCCGATTATCCCACAGGACCAGCTCGGCTGAGGATGACGAGGGTCTAATGAGTGAGGCCAGAGGTGGATTAGGCCTGTTGTCGCCTACCTACAAAGATCGCTCTGAATGTATCTTTGGGTTCCAGGATGAGGGTATTCGTCGGTGGGAGGACAAACGTGGTGCCCTTAAGAAATGCCAAACACACTCCATCGTTTCCTCTTCCATCAGCGCCTTCACGCTCCCCGTCATCAAACTCAACAACTGCGTCATCGACGAGCCTGACATCGATAGCATCACAGAGGACTTAGAGCCGAACAGGGTCCACTCTAGACCTCCGTCAATAGAATCGTTAACTGTTCCCAAAGTCGCAAAAGCTTTCAAGCCTCCGGGTGGCCACCTGCTCCGGAGCAACTCAGCCGCTGAATCCCCGAGCTCCCATTCCTCACTGTCCACCAGCGATAGATTCTTGTCCCCGGGAGCGGCGCATAAAGACTTCGGCTCCAATAACTCCCTCCACATGTTGTCAGCCCATTCCAAGTCTCTGGATTTAGAGCGAGGTTTCACAATGCTGACCGTCCAGCCTGAGCAGAGGAAACACCCGAGCTGGCCCAGATTGGACCGCAGTAATAGTAAAGGATACACCAAACTGGAGAACAAAGAGGACCCTATGGACAGGCTAATAGTGCCCCCGGTGGCTGTGAAGAGGGACTACACTAAAAAGGAGAAACTTCTTATGATCTCCAGGTCTCACAATAACTTGAGCTTCGAGCATGATGAGTTTATGAGCAGCAGTCTGAAGAGAGGAACCTCAGAGACTAGATTTTAAAAGCTAGTGTTAAATATCAACCCAGTGGCGTTTGGCGTTCACGGTCCACCTGCATTACAGAGGTTTTAATATTAAGGCTTGAACTGAAAGCTCATGTATGCTGCAGAATGGATAATACTTTATTTTGATGGTCCCTTTTGAACATTCTGTTGACAATAAGTAATGTTACACCTACACGTCAACTCTCATTAGAGTATTAGTAGACTGTCGGCTTAATATCTTCAAACTCTTTATTGTGATGGTCAACCCAACAGTACGGTGGCCGAGAGAGCTCAACGTGCTGCGACTTCAGAAAACACATGCATAGAAAAGCTCCAGCAAATTAAGAAACGTCTTCATCAGTTTGACAACACATGTGCTGCAAATACTCGAAACACAACCAAATACAAAACATGCTGCAAATCCTCACAACACAACACACACACAAAAAAAATGCAATGCAAATACTCACAACCCAACCAAATACAAGCAAGTAGCATAAACCAGAGCAAAATTCAAATGATGTTATATATTTATATTTTCAGCGCGTTTCTTTATTTGTTGGAGTTGTGAGCATTTGCAGCACATTGAGCTCTCTCGGCAACCTAGTTACCTAGTGGGCTAGTTACTGAAAGAATGTAATATATTGCTCATTACTAGTTACTTCTTTCAAACGTGATATTGTTACTTTACTCATTACTTTCTGGTAACAGTAATTAGTTACACTACTTGTTACATTACTTTTTCGTCACGCCCCACAGAAGTTGTAACTTTGTATCTTCCACATAAAATTATTCTAGAATATTACTAACAACACATTTATGCCTCATAATTTAACCAAAATCCACATTGGATCGCAGTCAGAAGTTATTACAAACACTCAATAGTGATTAACAGTGACATTCAAGAAGTGTTGTATTCATCTCATTAATTATCATGCGTAGCTTGAAGCTAATTGTAATTTCTCCTTTACCCATATACAGTTATATTTTCTCAAAGCACATAAGTTTGTGAGAAACTCTTTAATTTTTCAAAAAAAGATTTGTAATTATAGTAATATAATGTAGCACATGCTGATCAGAGGGATGTAATGCCAGAGTAAAGTAAAGCCACAACTTGCACAAGTGTTCAGATCATATTTTTCCTGACAAAATCAATATAACGCAATATTTATATCTGCTGAATTTATGCTTTACCATATTCCAAGCTTGCCTGCTGCACTGAGGACATCTCATGCATGTGCGAGTCATGAAAATTATGAACATAAATCTTTGAAATATTTGATTGTTGGATATTAAATCAGCGGGGTTGAGGTATCAAAAGTAACTAAGCTGTTTTATGGATAGTAACTGTAATATTATTACTAAAATTTTTTAGTAATTAGTTACACTACTAATTACTGCAATATATTATTACAGTAAACAAGTTACTAGTAACTAGTTACTTCCCAACACTGACTATAAGTAACCTTGCAAGTACATGTCAACTAATTAATTTATGTAATTACACATTTAGAAATAGCCTACACTGTTGACCCACCCTTAAACCTACCCATACCACCAAACCTGTCCCTAACCTTATCCCACCACAATAGCAGCAAAGTGTTTTGCAATACAATAAGTAGCCTACATTGTACTTATTTTCTGATGTAAGTGCATGGTAGTTAAGGCCACCTAATATAAAGTAGGACCTCGAACCCTAACTCTACCAGTCCACTATGTATACATATAGGTACAGCGTCACATACAGTCAACAGAATGTGTTAAAGGGACCATCAAAATAAAGTCAAACCATGAATTTGAAATACATTAGTGAGCCTTAATAAAAGAATGAGTACAGCAAACAATTTCATAACAAGTCAATGAAACTTGTTCAGATGTGTTTGTAGTGTTAACATTCAGATATGATCTATTGTCTGGTTTGAGTACAGTATGTGTGTTGTACCAGCACTGCTAGTTATTTTACATTAAATAATGTATTGTTTTAAACATGCACACACTGATATTTTTAAAGAGAGCTTGTCTATGTATAACTGATCTGTTTCTCAGAATAAACACAACCTTTCCAGATAACACTGTGTTAGTTCCTATGTTTGTTGCGCGCTATCATAATCATAATATCCTGTACCAGTAACTATGTTTGTAATTTCACTCATATTAATGGGATAGCTCAGCAAAACATGATAATTATGTCATAATTTACTAATTATCACATTCTTCACAGTCCGTATGCGGTTACTTTCTTCTGTTCAGTCAGCCTTTTCCAGGCCACAACAGTTGCAATTGTAAATCTCAGAAATTAATTACCAGAAAAATTAGTCAAAATTTCAGATTATTAGTCAATACAACTCATCTGCTATATCCCAAGTCTTCTGAAGTCATACAATAGCTTTATGTGGTGAACAGACATAACAAAAGCCCTGATATATTATGCACATTCACTTAATTTGGACTACTTTCATGATATTTGAATGCATTTTGTCATTTTAAAAGGAAAAAAAGACCTGTATGCATATTTCTTGGGCTTGTGATTCTCTGAAATAAATAATATACAGGTTTTGAATGACATCAGGGTAAATAATAAGATAATCTTCTGTCTTGTTTAAGTCGCATGGCCTGTTCTAACTGCTAAAATGAAAACATGCAACTAAATGTTTCTGCAACTCTGGTAATCTGCAGTGAACTATCATGAATAAACACTTATGATCTGTCTGAAAGAGAGATTTAACACTAAATATACAGCTGAAGTTAAAGGTTTACATACACTGTGCACTAACAATGGCAGAACCATAGTCTGTATCCCCAAGAAACAAATACACTTATTCATTGTATACATCAAATTGTGTAAAAGGTTGCTTTCAGCTGCATAAAAGCAACCTTGAAAGCAGCCTGCATGAAATTTTCAATGGCATAAGAGGTAAAACATGCACCATCAGTGTTAATGACGCGAGAGACCCGAGTTCGCGTCCGCACTTTTCCGAAATCATTCCCCCTCACATCTCTTATTATATTGGAAAGACAGTTGTTTTCAATAAAAAATAAAATAAATAATCGAAAAGTTTAAATAAAGTATCGGCTGGGAGTGTATCGGAGCAGCAGGTACGCTGAATTGTTTACTTTGCTGTTTCATTTCTATGGACTCTGAATGAGCCAAGTGCAATAGATTTGAGGAAGCAGCAATGTGGAGGCTGTAAATGAAGTTTATTTTGAAAAGCTCTTTTCCAAAACGCTATAAATCCATTTTAATAGTTTTCATGAAAATGACATATTTTTACCTAGACCCATACATTTTGTTAATATTCAATTTATGATGTTAAAATGGCCTGTTGGCTCAGTCTGAACATGTTAAACAAAGATTGTTAAACCCCCCCCCCGGGTCCGCACCATCACACCGAGCGGGTCTCGAACCCAGGACTCTGGCGCGGGAGGCGGCGCTCTAACAAGGTACGCCAAAGGCTACAGCTTTTAGCGTCAGTCGCTAGAGCGCCTCTTTGTGAGGTCAGGAGAGTGAGGTACATTTTAAACAAGGAAATATAGCGATTTGGCATGAAACATTGATGGAGCAGTGAATAGGTTCAGTACACAGCAAAATGGCATGACGAACTCATTTTTTTAAATTTGGCGTTTATCGCGTTTTGGAAAAGAGCTCTTCATTTATCATTCGTCATGTCGTGTGGAATTGATTTGAATGACGGTGTTCTGAAAAGTGCACAGACATGAACGAGAGACGGTAAAAGTGGGTCTCAAAAAGTCCAATAATATTCCACACAATGGTTCCGACGCCCATACGACATTATTATTAAAATACTATACTAAATACAAACTATGTATATCATTATTTATTATTAATAACGTTTTTATTGCGTTTGGTATTTTAAAAACACTGTTTTAATGCATTAAGCCACGTTAAGCGTATTAAAATGTCCGAGCATCTGGAGATTTGCCTAGTGGGCAAACTGACTGAATGTATTTGAATATATTTGCCAATATCTCGCCTTAAACAATACTTCCAATATTCCCCTTACTGTACGTACAGTAAGCCTACACAAGAATTTTACATGAAAAATTGGACTTACAGAAATGTGTTATTTAAATAATTGTGTACTGTACATCTCTATGAAGGGATATATAGGCAAACAACTCACTGTAAATCACTATAAAAGTAATGCAAGCTTTACAGTTTGACAATGTGTTATTTTAAAAGTATTTTGAATTAAAAGTACATCAACATTTTAACCCAGTCGGTGGAATTGTCAGATGGTCTCTTAACCATCGAGCACAATATGCTTCAACATTTTCTCCAGTTTAAATTTACGGCTACAATACAATACATGTTTAAAAAATATACAAAATTAATATGCCACAACTTTATATCGACATCATTTTTTTTAAACCGCCAAACTCAATAAACACATTGTATTATTACTAAATCATGCTATACTGTACATAGTTTGATCTTATAATGTGTTTATTGGGTTTGGTCTTTTAAAAACACTGTTTTAATGCATTAAGCCACGTTAAGAAATTAAGCCACGTTAAGAAATTAGACAAAATTGTGGGGGGGGGGGGGGGGGGTGCATGTCCAACAACATTCAACAACAACAACAACACAACATTCTTAAGTTATCAACTATTCCTTGCACACTCACATTTGCAGTCAGTAACGGAGCTCAGACCCGACTGTCATTGTGTAAGTGTCTGGTGAGAGCAGTGAGCAGCACTCGTGTGTTCGTCTGGGGAAACTCTAGGAGTATTATGGGAAGCCATGCCAAGTTATGCTCCCAGTCAGTGAAGATCCATCTGGAGCAATACGAACAGTCAGTTCACTCAATCCTGTCTCCATGGAAATCAAAGAATACTCAATATCACAGCTCATGTTTGGTAATATTCTCCAGGAACAACCACAGGCTCAGCACCCACCTACTTCCACTCACTATTACGAATCTACATCCCCTCCAGAAGCCCCGCCTACTTCCACTCACTATTACGAATCTACATCCCCTCCAGAAGCCCCACCTACTTCCACTCACTATAATGAATCTACATCCCCTCCAGAAGCCCCTCCTACTTCCACTCACTATTACGAATCTACATCCCCTCCAGAAGCCCCTCCTACTTCCACTCACTATTACGAATCTACATCCCCTCCAGAAGCCCCTCCTACTTCCACTCACTATTACGAATCTACATCCCCTCCAGAAGCCCCGCCTACTTCCACTCACTATTACGAATCTTCATCCCCTCCAGAAGCCCCGCCTACTTCCACTCACTATTACGAATCTTCATCCCCTCCAGAAGCCCCGCCTACTTCCACTCACTATTACGAATCTACATCCCCTCCAGAAGCCCCTCCTACTTCCACTCACTATTACAAATCTACATCCCCTCCAGAAGCCCCGCCTACTTCCACTCACTATTACGAATCTACATCACCTCCAGAAGCCCCTCCTACTTCCACTCACTATTACGAATTTACATCCCCTCCAGAAGCCCCTCCTACTTCCACTCACTATTACGAATCTACATCCCCTCCAGAAGCCCCTCCTACTTCCACTCACTATTACGACTCTACATCCCCTCCAGAAGCCCCGCCTACTTCCACTCACTATTACGAATCTACATCCCCTCCAGAAGCCCCACCTACTTCCACTCACTATTACGAATCTACATCCCCTCCAGAAGCCCCACCTACTTCCACTCACTATAATGAATCTACATCCCCTCCAGAAGCCCCTCCTACTTCCACTCACTATTACGAATCTACATCCCCTCCAGAAGCCCCTCCTACTTCCACTCACTATTACGAATCTACATCCCCTCCAGAAGCCCCGCCTACTTCCACTCACTATTACGAATCTTCATCCCCTCCAGAAGCCCCGCCTACTTCCACTCACTATTACGAATCTTCATCCCCTCCAGAAGCCCCGCCTACTTCCACTCACTATTACGAATCTACATCCCCTCCAGAAGCCCCTCCTACTTCCACTCACTATTACAAATCTACATCCCCTCCAGAAGCCCCGCCTACTTCCACTCACTATTACGAATCTACATCACCTCCAGAAGCCCCTCCTACTTCCACTCACTATTACGAATATACATCCCCTCCAGAAGCCCCTCCTACTTCCACTCACTATTACGAATCTACATCCCCTCCTACTTCCACTCACTATTACAAATCTACATCCCCTCCAGAAGCCCCTCCTACTTCCACTCACTATTACGAATCTACATCCCCTCCAGAAGCCCCTCCTACTTCCACTCACTATTACGAATCTACATCCCCTCCAGAAGCCCCGCCTACTTCCACTCACTATTACGAATCTACATCCCCTCCAGAAGCCCCGCCTACTTCCACTCACTATTACGAATCTACATCCCCTCCAGAAGCCCCACCTACTTCCACTCACTATTACGAATCTACATCCCCTCCAGAAGCCCCACCTACTTCCACTCACTATAATGAATCTACATCCCCTCCAGAAGCCCCTCCTACTTCCACTCACTATTACGAATCTACATCCCCTCCAGAAGCCCCTCCTACTTCCACTCACTATTACGAATCTACATCCCCTCCAGAAGCCCCGCCTACTTCCACTCACTATTACGAATCTTCATCCCCTCCAGAAGCCCCGCCTACTTCCACTCACTATTACGAATCTTCATCCCCTCCAGAAGCCCCGCCTACTTCCACTCACTATTACGAATCTACATCCCCTCCAGAAGCCCCTCCTACTTCCACTCACTATTACAAATCTACATCCCCTCCAGAAGCCCCTCCTACTTCCACTCACTATTACGACTCTACATCCCCTCCAGAAGCCCCGCCTACTTCCACTCACTATTACGAATCTACATCCCCTCCAGAAGCCCCACCTACTTCCACTCACTATTACGAATCTACATCCCCTCCAGAAGCCCCACCTACTTCCACTCACTATAATGAATCTACATCCCCTCCAGAAGCCCCTCCTACTTCCACTCACTATTACGAATCTACATCCCCTCCAGAAGCCCCTCCTACTTCCACTCACTATTACGAATCTACATCCCCTCCAGAAGCCCCGCCTACTTCCACTCACTATTACGAATCTTCATCCCCTCCAGAAGCCCCGCCTACTTCCACTCGAAAAAAAAATCACACAAATCTAACCTTTCATTGGATAATAAGAATTTAAAATGGGGGAAATATCATTATGAAATAAATGTTTTTCTCTAATACACAATTAACAGCACCCTTTTATTCAATACTTTTTGAAACCTCAATATATGCCACTTTAACAGACCCTTTAGATTCCCAGCTCCATGTTGGTGCTTCTTCTCTTTAGTTCACTCGCTCAGTTTCTACCAGGTTCAGGTCAGAGGACTGCGATGGCCAAACCAGCTAGGGTTGGGTATCGTTTGAATTTTATCGATTCCGATTCTTTTCGATTCCAATGTGATTAAATAATGATATCAAACATTTATCCCGTGTCTCTTTTTAGCAAACCATTGCACGAGAGCCTATATTTTAATATGCATTTGAGAGACGTTCTGAAATGTAATGCATTCATACACGTTTAACCCCCCCCGGGGTTATATTGTTCTTCTTCACAGATATCACAGATATTATACTTCTTCACAGATATCACAGATATTATACTTCTTCACAGATATCACAGATATTATACTTCTTCACAGATATCACAGATATTATACTTCTTCACAGATATCACAGATATTATACTTCTTCACAGATATCACAGATATTATACTTCTTCACAGATATTATACTTCTTCACAGATATCACAGATATTATACTTCTTCACAGATATCACAGATATTATACTTCTTCACAGATATCACAGATATTATACTTCTTCACAGATATTATACTTCTTCACAGATATCACAGATATTATACTTCTTCACAGATATCACAGATATTATACTTCTTCACAGATATTAGGCTTCGGATCGCAAAAGCAGGCCAAGTTTGGAGGCTTAGATTAGCGAGCAAGGTCCTGGCAGATCGCTAGATTTAACCGGTCCTCACAGATGAAGAAAACAAAAAGCGCATATGAATCGATAGGTGGAATCGAAATTTTAATTTGACAACAAGTATCCAATTCCTGACCTTAAGTATCCGATTCTGGAATTGGAATCGATATTCGATAACCCTATCAGTGACACATTTTTGTGTTAGTATTATTGTCCAGTTGGAAGATCCAAACATGGCCCAGTATAAGATTTCTAACAGTCAGTCACTTATTAATTTTTTATCTGTTGGTATTTGATAGAGTCCATGATGCCATGCATCTAAACAAGATGTCCAGGACCTCCAGCAGAAATATAGGCCCACAACATCAAAAATACAGCAGGTACTTTTTACCCCTGTGTTCAGCAAACCCATCTTGAGTGTTTTCTGCTAAAAAGCTCATTTCTTAGTTTCATCTGACCATCGAAGCCAGTCCCATGTGAAGTTCCAGTCGTGTCTGACAACTGAATATGCTTGAAACCCTCCCAAACAACATTTGGTGATGTAAGGTTTTCTGACCCCGAGACTCAACTATTTTCTTCAATTCTCCAGCGGTGGTCCTTGGGGAGTCTTTAGCCGCTCAAACTCTCCTCTTCACCGTGCATTAGGACGATATAGACACACTGATGGTGGAAATGGGGATTTCCACTGCTATAGCTCTTTTCTTAAAGCCACCTCACTAATTTGTGAAGCTCAATTATCTTTTGCTGCACATCAGAAATATATTCTTTGGTTTTTCTCATTGTGATGAATGATTAAATGAATTTGGGCAATTTATATTTCTGTGAAA
>JAPDDM010000276.1:307500-310000 GCA_027474115.1 Schizopygopsis malacanthus | reverse complement strand
GTCCAATACAGCCATTTTATGCCATAACGTTGAGGCAACAAGATTATTGACTATTAGGACCCTCCCCCTATAGGACAGCTGGGGAATTAACCATTTCCAATTAGATAACCGGAGACACACTTTTTCCAATATTCCTTCCCAATTCTTTTCCTTCTATGTCCCAGAACCTAAAAACACTCCTAGAAACTTAAACCCATCTCTTCTCCACATAACGTTATTAGGCAGCTGTGGGACATTAGATCTCTCTGGACCACACCATAAGGCTTCACTTTTTGTCCAATTTATTTTTGCTGATGATGCTCTTCCATAAGATTTAAGATTTTCTAGAACAACCTTAATATCCTTACTGTTCCTAATTATTACAGTTACATCATCAGCATAAGCTGATAATTTCACATCATTTAAATGATTTGACCCCTCAATATGTAAACCAGTCAACTGCTCTCTTAATTTGCACAGTAGGGGTTCAATTACAAGGCTATACAGTTGCCCTGAAAGAGGGCATCCTTGTCTTATTCCTCTCTTTACTTTAATAGGAACACTTAAACCTCCATCTATTTTGACCATACATTCAGCTTCATTGTACAATAAATTAACCCATGAGATAAAACCATCTCCAAAACCAAAAGCCTTCAGTAAATCATACAAATAAGCATGTTCAACTCTGTCGAACGCCTTCTCTTGATCAAGAGATATTAACCCCAACTCATTTTCATTATACATTGCATAATCTATAATATCTCTTATTAAAAATAAATTATCCTTAATACATCGCCCCTTTGCACAATATGATTGTTCTTTCATGATCAATACACCCATATAATTATTCAATCTATTGGCAATACATTTTGAGAATATTTTATAATCCGTACACATTAATGCGACAGGTCTCCAATTCTTCAAACAAAACAAATCCCCTTTCTTCGGTAACAAAGACAATACTGCCCTGTTACAACTTTTAGGTAGAGACCCAGTCTGTAATGAACTTAAAAGCATTTCAAAATAATCTTTGCCAATCACATTCCAAAAATATTTATAAAACTCAGATGGAAGCCCATCTAGACCAGGAGCTTTCTCTGATGATAAACCTTTTACAGCTTGTGTCACTTCTTGAAAAGTAATCGGTGAATCAATCACCTCCTGTTGTTCAAGTGTCAGCTTTTTCAGACATGAAAACAGTTCATCCTTACATTTAGAATCAGTGTCATTAGCTGCATACAAATCAGAATAAAAATCGACAGCAATTCTTCTCATTTCATAAGAGTCATATGTGATAACACCATCATCTTTTTTTAAACCAACCATCAATTTTCCTTGATTAGTCTTTCGTTCTAAATTGAAGAAGAATTTTGTAGGTCCATCAATGTCTTTGTTTTGAATAAAACGCGCCCTAACAAGGGCACCTTTCACTTTATCATATAATATATTATTTAATTGAAGCTTTTTTTCTGAAAGAGCAGTGTCCAATTGAGATCCATTCCTCGCCATCATTTTCTCCTCTATATCAGAGATCTCAGCCTCCAAGTCCTGTATTCTGGTCTTTAATGTCCTTTTTGAATATGATGAATATTGCTGGCAGAAAACTCTAATTTGCACTTTTCCAATGTCCCACCATTGTTTAATATCAGCATAATTAGCTTTTTGCATTCTCCACATTTCCCAAAACAATTTAAAATTCTCACAAAAAGCATTATCTTGTAAAAGTGTATTATTAAAATACCAATACGAACTCCTTTTACTTTCTTTTAAAATGACAAAATCCATTGTGATCATTTTATGATCTGAAATTATATTTGGAATAATATTCACATTGCCCACTCTGTTTCTTGAGTCACCAGAAATATAAAATCGATCCAATCTAGCAGCATGAACTTTACCATCTGTCACTTTTACCCAAGTGTATTGTTTAAGCAATGGATTTTTGATTCTCCAAACATCTTCAAGATTCAAATTTTTAACCACATCAGATAATACTAGTGCTGATTTTTGGTGAGGTTCCTCTGCATTTCTATCTATGTTAAAATTTAAAGTGCAATTCCAGTCTCCTGCCATTATAATTATATCTCCTGAATTAAGAGTTTTTAAAACACGAGCCAATTTCTCAAATAAAAGAACTCTTTCTGTTCCACCATTAGGAGCATACATATTAACAAAAAGAAAGTGAAAATTATTTATTTCAGCCCTTACTAAAAGTAATCTTCCAGGTTCTATATGATATCTAGACACAATTTTTGCTTTTAAAGTTGAATGAAATAAAATCGCCACTCCAGCGCTGACATTAGAGCCATGACTTAAAACATAATCTCCTTTCCACCACAAACCCCATTCAGACTCATTACTCATATTACTATGGGTTTCTTGAAGAAACCCTACTGCAATATTCTTAATATTAAAGTACTCCGAAACTAAAGTCTGCTTTTTCCTATCCCTCAGACCATTCACATTTAGAGAACCTATTTTAAGATGCTCCATGAAAAGGAAAGAATAGAAAGAAAAACAG
>JAPDDM010000276.1:282500-302500 GCA_027474115.1 Schizopygopsis malacanthus | reverse complement strand
CATTGCTTTTTTCAATCTCATGGCTAGTACTTTTGATAGTAACTTATAATCCGTCGACAGTAAAGCCACTGGTCGCCAATTTTTTATCTCTTGCAGGTCGCCTTTCTTAGGAAGAAGAGTAAGGATCGCCCTCCTGCAGCTTATTGGTAAAAGTCCATTTTCAAGGCTATTCATTAGCACAAGAGACAAGTCTTTGCCAATTTCCTTCCAAAAAACTTTATAAAGATCCACGGGAAGCCCATCCATGCCTGGAGCCTTGCCACTCTCCAGGCTCTGCAGTGCTGTGTATAACTCAGCTTCAGAGATTAGACCACCCAGCTCTATATTAGTCTCCTCTGAGACCTGTGGTAAGCCAAATCATAAAAGGACTGCGCTACTTCTGGTATCTCTTAGACTCTTTCTTAAACAATGTTTCATAGAAACCAACAGCACATTTCCGAATCTCTGCAGATTCATGAAGTAGTCGTCCAGTGTTGTCTCGCAAAGAATGCATGAGTCTCTTTTGCCCATTTTTTCGTTCTAAGGCAAAGAAAAAATGAGAAGGAGCATCCATTTTAACCACATTTTGGAAACGTGAACGAACCAGCGCACCCTGAGCAGAGAAACCTAACAGGTTGGACAAAGTTAATTTTTTCCTTTTGAGAACATTAAAGTGTTCTCTTTCTCCTGTGGAGTCTGCCAGTTCCTGCAGCTCCAATATTTCTCTCTCCAAATCCTTCATTGACCTGGTCATATCTTTTGTAACATTTAAAGTATATTGTAAACAAAGCTGTTTGATTTTACTCTTTCCTATGTCCCACCACTGCTGCAAAGAAACATATTCAGACTTTGTATTTTTGAAACCATCCCAAAAAGCTCTGAAAGTATCTCTAAAAACATTGTCATCAAGCAGAGCAACATTAAAATGCCAAAAAGCACTTTTACATTTCACATCTTTGATAAAAATATTACATAACACAAAAGAATGATCAGAAATACCGACAGGTTGTATAGAACAATTTTCTCAAAACATTGGTTTGATGTTTGAAACAATAAAATCTATCTAGTCTAGCTAGAGACAGATAATTATCCTTAACATGAACCCAGGTATATTGGCGCTGGGAAGGATAAAACAACCTCCACACATCACATAAACTATTTGATTCAATTAAATTGATCAAACATTTTTTTTTGCTGGGTCCATGAGGTTCTATGTGATTCCTATCATCACCTGCGGCAGTACAGTTGAAATCCCCCCCCCAGGATCATATAACAATCATCAGAACAATTCCTTATCACATTGTTTAAAATGTTAAGAAAAATCACTCTTTCAGTTCCCACAGTTGGAGCATACACATTAATTAAAATCAATTTTACATTTTCAAAGCAAGCCTGTATCTTTGGCCAAAACAACCGTCCCTTAACAATTTCCTCAATGTCGAAAGAAATTGGTATAAAATCTTTAGAGAACAAGATTCCAACTCCACCACTGTTATTGCTCTTATGACTAAGACACACTTCCCCATCCCATTCCTTTTCCAGTCTACTTCATTATCTACTGTACTGTGTGTTTCTTGTAGAAATACTACATTAAGCTGTCTCACTTTAAATAGATTAAAAAGAGCAGCTCTCTTCGCCTCCTCCCTAGCACCATTAATGTTTAAAGATCCTAGCTTTACACTTCACACATGTTAAATAAAGAAGTGCATTGCGATTGCCATTTAAACAAACCAGAAACAATAACACATAAGAGAGAGAGTAACAAAATCAATTTAACCAACATTGGTAATCTGCGATCTAACTTTGAGCACCAACTTCTTGAGACGATACATTTCTTGATCGCTAAAACTGGACTGATCAGACCTATCAGTGTTTTTCATGAACAGCTTAGCTGAATCAAGAAACATCTTTAAATCTGGGAAAAACTCGTCAACTCTAACGGACCTCATGCCTTTAGTGTCCTGTAAGAATAAACGGAGTTTAATGAAAGGGTATACGCTCTCTCCATCCACCTGTGTGTCAGCACCAGACTCGCATACACTCTCCTGTGTGTCCATCGAACTCTCTTCAGACTGCGAACCGTGCGCTAAAGTCAGCTTTGAGACTTTACTTGCTTGATCTGTGTCCTTCATGTTGTCTACCTCTTTTCTTTTAATCGATTGTTTGGCCAAATCCTTATCACACACAACATTCTCCTCATCAAGCAGCGCTGACTCAGCTATTCTAGTAACAATATGAACAGTGTCAGTGCCTACCTTTGGGTCTCTTTGGATTTCCACCTCTGTTTTCTTGCTCGTTGACTCCTCCTCAACATTACCGGCTTCACTTTCCTCCCTTACAATTCGTCTAGTTCCCTTTGTTATGCCTGAAGCGGCGGCTCCGCTCGTGCTCGGCTGTTCCACCACATTAGCGGTTGTCTCAGCCAACGTTACCCTCTCCGGGCACGCACGAATCAGGTGACCTACAGATCCGCACCCGAAACACTTCATCAACTCCGATGTTACGTGTACGGTGTAATCATACCCATCAATCTTATACTTAAACACCAAGTTCAGCTCCTCATCAGTATTTTTAAGCACCATGAGCACCTGCCTCCTAAAAGACATAACATGTTTTAAATGAGGAGATTTGCAGCTCATGGGAATCAGTTTAATCGGAGATACAAGCTGTCCGTGTCTCTGTAACTCTTTAGCCAAAACTTCATTTTTGAAAAAAGGAGGAACGTTAGAGATTATAATCTTTTTAGCAGGATTCACTAGAGAGAGAACAGGTAAAAAAGTACCTTGAATTACAACTCCATTCTCAATTAACTGATTCGCTTTGTCTATGTCATCCAAAAAAATCACAACAGCGCTGTTCATCCGCGAGGCAGATTTGATACTACCATAACCGACCTCTTTACCGACCGCTAAACTACAATCTTCTACCGAACAACCTGCCGGCGGAGACAGCTTAATAGCATGCTGGCGTGTGAGCTTACACAAACCGAGCTGATCGCCCGCAGCCATGCTGCAGCCGTGCTCGGCAAACAACTCGCAATATACTCTACTACACTAAATATTAACCAAATACCTCAATCAAAATAAATAAATAAGTAACCAAAAAGAGAAAAAGATAGAAAATTCACTCACGCTACCACGCGCTCACCAAGCTCAGTCTCACCATTCACTCAGGGAGAGAGAGAAAGAGAGAGACAGGCGCTCAGAGAGAGAGACAGGCGCTCAGAGAGAGAGGGAGAGACAGGCGCTCAGAGAGAGAGAGAGAGAGAGAGAGAGAGAGAGAGAGAGACAGGCGCTCAGAGAGAGAGAGACAGACGCTCAGAGAGAGAGAGAGAGAGACAGGCGCTCAGAGAGAGAGAGAGAGAGACAGGCGCTCAGAGAGAGAGAGAGAGAGACAGGCGCTCAGAAAAAGAGAGAGAGAGAGACAGGCGCTCAGAGAGAGAGAGACAGGCGCTCAGAGAGAGAGAGAGAGAGAGAGAAAGAGAGAGACAGGCGCTCAGAGAGAGAGAGAGAGAGACAGGCACTCAGAGAGAGAGAGAGAGAGAGAGACAGGCACTCAGAGAGAGAGAGAGAGAGAGAGACAGGCGCTCAGAGAGAGAGAGAGAGAGAGACAGGCGCTCAGATAGAGAGAGACAGACGGCGTGTTTAAGGCTGTTGTGCCGCATGAAAATGGAGCAGACGAGCTCTTGATTTGACAGGAGGAGAGTCGTCTATAGATTTTTGTGTCCATTGTTTGGCTTATTTGTGTGCTGCTTTACTCAGTCAATCAAATATAATTGACACCGCTGGGCTGCTGTTGTTTCTGGATGAAAACAGCTGCGGGAAACTTTCTCTGCTGAACGATGGGGAAAGGTTTCTGCCAGAACGGGGACAATTTCTCAGCCGTCAAGCGCATTAATTGATGCCGTGACACAGATGAAGGATAATAATGTAATCAACCTTTAATTGTGCGGCTTGTGTTCCTGCTCCATCAGATGTGAGACGCAAACAACACCCAATATGTGTCTGTCTGCAACCAAGGATTGTGTTTATTAAACTAAAAACTAATTATACAATTACAGATTAATGAGTGAATGTGAAAACCAGATTTAAAAATGAAGAAATTATTTTATATTGCAAGTTACACACAACACCAAAAACTATGATGCAAAAAATACTTCTTTTTTTTTCAATATTGATGATAAATTGTATTTGAATTAGGGGTGGGCATAGATTAATTTTTTTAATCTAGATTAATCTAGATTAAAATGGCTCATTTGAATTCTGCCGAAGGCATTCAGAATATGTGTGCTACCCAAATAATGACTAAAAGTAAGTCTTTGAGAACGGGTTTCTCAAGCCAGGTGGCGCATTAGACCAGGGGCTCATCTCCTGTTTCCAAAATGCATCACAAACTGCTTGAGAAAGCTGTTCTACTATGATAATTGGTGATGAAAATAAACTATGTTCAATAAGATGTACTTGTGTTTACTAACTGTTTATTCAGTTAAACATGAATTTTGAACTGTAGGCCTACATAAGAGGTCGTGATGAACTGTTTACAGTTTCCATTGGGAAGCTTCTTAAAAATAAATTTCCCTGAAGCAAACCCGCGGCTTCATAGCTGCATCCATGTTAGCACGTCACGTCTGATGTGGTAATTTCACAGTAACGTTAGGCATACACACAGGTTCGAAGCAGAGGGTGACACGGGAGTGAATTCTCAAGTTCACATGAGACCTAAAGCGCATCCTGTTTGCTTAAAAGCGCAACGTTTCGTTGTTATTCTGAGTGCACACAAATAAACGTAGCGTCTTTACAGATTCGAAAGATGTATTAGGCTACTTTTATCTGTATGACCAAGAATGACGGAGATTTTAAGAGCAAGTGAACGCACCGGAGCCTGTCCTGCGCAAACGCGCTTCCACACAAACACTTCAATAGCGCACATTTCTCTAGGTTAACATCATATTGAGCGGCCATGTAAAGTTGCTACTACATACATCTTTCAGATGAAAAGCCATATTTGAGGTTGATGAATGATAGATGAGTGTTTGGATGTCCTGCCCGATTGTATTACCACATAGACCAGCCGTTAACAATCTGTCCATCACGGACTGCGAGCCTCTAGTTCGAAGACTCGTTCTCGCCCCCTACAGTGCAATTCGGCTAGGTATACATCCGCGCTAAAATATCAGGGTGAAAGTCATCATAGCTTGCGTAGTATAGACCCAGCTCCCAACCCAACTTTGAGAATAGATTAACGGCGATATTTTTTTTATCGCCGATAAGAGTCTCGCGTTAACGCAGCACGTTAACGCCGATAACGGCCCACCACTAATTTGAATATATAATTGTTTGTAATTTATAAGAACATATAATCTGAGAAATTAGCATTATTAGCCCCTGGAATGGAGTTTAGGGGTTTAACTGACTCATGAACAACTATCACTAAACTAATAAACACACATCATTTAGCTAACAACACAGTGTTAAGAATCAAGGGTGTGTACACTTTTGAACTGGGTTTTTTATAATTCAACTATTATTTTCTCTTGTGGACTACATGTGAAATATCTTATTCAGGTCAGTACTTAATAAACAATAGCATGCATTTGGTATGATCTCTCTTACTTGTTAAAATAATGAACATTTTGAAGATTCAGCAAGGGGTGTGTAAAACTTTTGACATTAACTGTAATATATATATATATATGGGCCAAAGATGAAAAACGGTTTAAGCATAAACACAATGTGTAATACAGCTTTTTTTTTGATGAGCAAAAAATTATCATACATTTTTCCCTGATTTACAGAAGACACCCACTGAAATATCACTCAGTGCAACAATCTTGTCAGGTATATTTACAAAAAAAAAAAATATATATATATATTTCCAATTCATTTCGTATTCCTACAGGAGCCATTTACAGTCCAAATGTGACTTTTTATTTTAAACCATTCAGTCTTTTTTTTTATGTGTGCTCAACAGGTGCCACAAAAGTTTGATGGGAAAAAATAATCATATTTCCAGTCACTATAATGACCGATCGATCGGCAGCAGAGGGTTAAACATAAAAAGTGTTCATTAGGAAATGAAGGACTATCTCATGTGTTTGTTTATTTGTTTTGAAGCAGAACTGATCTGCAGTAAATGAGCCGGATGTTTGTCAGGATCCACCGCTTCATATTTATCCGATATCGAGCGTGTTTTCAGCGTTTGATGTCAGTGCTGTCTCTGGCAGTTCTTCATTGGCCTGCGATGGCTCCCTTAACCTGTTTCATTGATCTCGGGCCCCGGGCCCCTGGAGAACCGCAGCATCGTTTGGCGCCGTGTTTCTCCATCCACCTTATTTGTTGTAAATAGCAGCTCATTACATGAAGCGTTCTGTCACGGCTCGGCAGAAAACACGTCCCTCAGGAGCTTCAGACGGAGACGCTGGAGTTTCTCTGACAGATGCGCTCATACTGTATTTACTGAAGAGCTGGAGGTTCATCTGTCTGCGTGCCTTTACCTAAAATAGTCATTTATAGAATAAAACACCGCTGTTGATGCTTCAGTGACTGTGCGGTTGTCTTGTGTTTGACTCCACGCTGCATAAAAACAATTATCTTACATAGTACTAAATCTCGTTTTCTAGTATTAATATCTAAACATTCTTGAATCAAGATGCATTTACTGTACAAGTGAAATTATTTAAGATTTTAAGTCTTGTTTTCTGTAAATAAAAAAATATAAAATTTTTGTTAGTTTTTGCTTAAAACAAGCAGAAATATCTGCTAATACGGTCAGAAAAAAATATTTTAATTCAAAGACTAAACACCATTATTTTTCTGACCCCATTAGCAGATATTTCTGCTTGTTTTAAGCAAAAACTAACAACATTTTATATATTTTTTAACAGAAAACAATCTTTCTTAATATCTTAAGTCATTTTGCTCGTACAGTAAATACATCTTGATTCAAGAATGTTTTGATATTAATATTAGAAAACAAGACAAACACAAAGTAAGCAAATAATTTTTTGGAGTGTAGTGATTCTGAAGCCGTCTATTCCTTGTCTTTTTGCACAATTGTTAATGTTTTCACATTGGACCGACTTTGCTCATGTTTCATACTTTATTATATTTTTTCCCCGCGTGTTCAACATTTGCTCTTTTTTGTCACGTACACGAATACAATTGGATACAACAATAATTTTCTTAAATATTTACTTCAATATATATATACTGATAAACTCAACGTTTACTTCAATGTTATGAGACTGGATGCTTTCGACTGAACTGCAGCTCAAACTATTTAAAATACTGTGAATTATGCACCAAACTCACTCATAATGCACAAAGTATTCTGAGCTGCAGCTTGTCATATTAATGGCGTGCTATGTTAGCGGTGAACCAGTTCCTAGATTTGTGTTGAATGTTATCTTTGGAATAGACACATGGATATTCTCTTGGTAAACATCATACTTCTTTTGCTTATTTCAGATAATGTTATCAAACTAGCAGAAGTAGTGACTGAAGAAACAGACAAACCGAATGCTGAAACTGCTCCAACTGATTCAAACTCTAGATTCTCTAGCAAAAACCAGATCAAAAAAGCAATTAATTATTGAAATTGGACATGGCTTGTATTGGTTTTTAAAAGCAGGCAGTGATGGGTGAAACAGAACTTTTCGGGTCTCAAAATGGCTGTTCAAAGTCTCAATTAGATCGCGAATCGTTTGATTCAGATCAAGACTTCGAACACAAGTATCGTGACTCGTTTGATTCAGATCAAGACTTCGAACACAAGTATCGTGAATCGTTTGATTCAGATCAAGACTTCGAACACAAGTATTGTGAATCGTTTGATTCAGATCAAGACTTCGAACGCAAGTATCGTGAATCGTTTGATTCAGATCAAGACTTCGAACACAAGTATCGTGAATCGTTTGATTCAGATCAAGACTTCGAACACAAGTATCGTGAATCGTTTGATTCAGATCAAGACTTCGAACACAAGTATCGTGAATCATTTGATTCAGATCAAGACTTCGAACACAAGTATCGTGAATCGTTTGATTCAGATCAAGACTTCGAACACAAGTATCGTGAATCGTTTGATTCAGATCAAGACTTCAAACACAAGTATCTTGAATCGTTTGATTCAGATCAAGACTTTGAACACAAGTATCGTGAATCGTTTGATTCAGATCAAGACTTCGAACACAAGTATCGTGAATCGTTTGATTCAGATCAAGACTTCGAACGCAAGTATCGTGAATCGTTTGATTCAGATCAAGACTTCGAACACAAGTATCGTGAATCGTTTGATTCAGATCAAGACTTCGAACGCAAGTATCGTGAATCGTTTGATTCAGATCAAGACTTCGAAAACAGGTTATCGTGAATCGTTTGATTCAGATCAAGACTTCGAACGCAAGTATCGTGAATCGTTTGATTCAGATCAAGACTTCGAACGCAAGTATCGTGAATCGTTTGATTCAGATCAAGACTTCGAAAACAGGTTATCGTGAATCGTTTGATTCAGATCAAGACTTCGAACACAAGTATCGTGAATCATTTGATTCAGATCAAGACTTCGAACGTAAGTATCGTGAATCGTTTGATTCAGATCAAGACTTCGAACGCAAGTATCGTGAATCGTTTGATTCAGATCAAGACTTTAAACACAAGTATCGTGAATCGTTTGATTCAGATCAAGACTTTAAACACAAGTATCGTGAATCGTTTGATTCAGATCAAGACTTCGAACACAAGTATCGTGAATCGTTTGATTCAGATCAAGACTTCGAACGCAAGTATCGTGAATCGTTTGATTCAGATCAAGACTTCGAACGCAAGTATCGTGAATCGTTTGATTCAGATCAAGACTTCGAACACAAGTATCGTGAATCGTTTGATTCAGATCAAGACTTCAAACGCAAGTATCGTGAATCGTTTGATTCAGATCAAGACTTCGAAAACAGGTTATCGTGAATCGTTTGATTCAGATCAAGACTTCGAACACAAGTATCGTGAATCGTTTGATTCAGATCAAGACTTCGAACACAAGTATCATGAATCGTTTGATTCAGATCAAGACTTCGAACGCAAGTATCGTGAATCGTTTGATTCAGATCAAGACTTCGAAAACAGGTTATCGTGAATCGTTTGATTCAGATCAAGACTTCGAACACAAGTATCGTGAATCGTTTGATTCAGATCAAGACTTCGAACACAAGTATCATGAATCGTTTGATTCAGATCAAGACTTCGAACGCAAGTATCGTGAATCGTTTGATTCAGATCAAGACTTCGAACGCAAGTATCGTGAATCGTTTGATTCAGATCAAGACTTCGAAAACAGGTTATCGTGAATCGTTTGATTCAGATCAAGACTTCGAACACAAGTATCGTGAATCGTTTGATTCAGATCAAGACTTCGAACACAAGTATCATGAATCGTTTGATTCAGATCAAGACTTCAAACACAAGTATCATGAATCGTTTGATTCAGATCAAGACTTTGAACACAAGTATCGTGAATCGTTTGATTCAGATCAAGACTTCGAACACAAGTATCGTGAATCGTTTGATTCAGATCAAGACTTCGAACGCAAGTATCGTGAATCGTTTGATTCAGATCAAGACTTCGAACACAAGTATCGTGAATCGTTTGATTCAGATCAAGACTTCGAACGCAAGTATCGTGAATCGTTTGATTCAGATCAAGACTTCGAAAACAGGTTATCGTGAATCGTTTGATTCAGATCAAGACTTCGAACGCAAGTATCGTGAATCGTTTGATTCAGATCAAGACTTCGAACGCAAGTATCGTGAATCGTTTGATTCAGATCAAGACTTCGAAAACAGGTTATCGTGAATCGTTTGATTCAGATCAAGACTTCGAACACAAGTATCGTGAATCATTTGATTCAGATCAAGACTTCGAACGTAAGTATCGTGAATCGTTTGATTCAGATCAAGACTTCGAACGCAAGTATCGTGAATCGTTTGATTCAGATCAAGACTTCAAACACAAGTATCATGAATCGTTTGATTCAGATCAAGACTTTGAACACAAGTATCGTGAATCGTTTGATTCAGATCAAGACTTCGAACACAAGTATCGTGAATCGTTTGATTCAGATCAAGACTTCGAACGCAAGTATCGTGAATCGTTTGATTCAGATCAAGACTTCGAACACAAGTATCGTGAATCGTTTGATTCAGATCAAGACTTCGAACGCAAGTATCGTGAATCGTTTGATTCAGATCAAGACTTCGAAAACAGGTTATCGTGAATCGTTTGATTCAGATCAAGACTTCGAACACAAGTATCGTGAATCGTTTGATTCAGATCAAGACTTCGAACACAAGTATCATGAATCGTTTGATTCAGATCAAGACTTCGAACGCAAGTATCGTGAATCGTTTGATTCAGATCAAGACTTCGAAAACAGGTTATCGTGAATCGTTTGATTCAGATCAAGACTTCGAACACAAGTATCGTGAATCGTTTGATTCAGATCAAGACTTCGAACACAAGTATCATGAATCGTTTGATTCAGATCAAGACTTCGAACGCAAGTATCGTGAATCGTTTGATTCAGATCAAGACTTCGAACGCAAGTATCGTGAATCGTTTGATTCAGATCAAGACTTCGAAAACAGGTTATCGTGAATCGTTTGATTCAGATCAAGACTTCGAACACAAGTATCGTGAATCGTTTGATTCAGATCAAGACTTCGAACACAAGTATCATGAATCGTTTGATTCAGATCAAGACTTCGAACGCAAGTATCGTGAATCGTTTGATTCAGATCAAGACTTCGAAAACAGGTTATCGTGAATCGTTTGATTCAGATCAAGACTTCGAACACAAGTATCGTGAATCGTTTGATTCAGATCAAGACTTCGAACACAAGTATCATGAATCGTTTGATTCAGATCAAGACTTCGAACGCAAGTATCGTGAATCGTTTGATTCAGATCAAGACTTCGAACGCAAGTATCGTGAATCATTTGATTCAGAGCAAGACTTCGAAAACAGGTTATCGTGAATCGTTTGATTCAGATCAAGACTTCGAACACAAGTATCGTGAATCATTTGATTCAGATCAAGACTTCGAACAGAAGTATCGTGAATCGTTTGATTCAGATCAAGACTTCGAACACAAGTATCGTGAATCATTTGATTCAGATCAAGACTTCGAACACAAGTATCATGAATCGTTTGATTCAGATCAAGACTTCGTACACAAGTATCGTGAATCATTTGATTCAGATCAAGACTTTAAACACAAGTATCGTGAATCATTTGATTCAGATCAAGACTTCGAACACAAGTATCGTGAATCATTTGATTCAGATCAAGACTTTGAACACAAGTATCGTGAATCATTTGATTCAGATCAAGACTTTAAACACAAGTATCATGAATCGTTTGATTCAGATCAAGACTTCGAACACAAGTATCGTGAATCATTTGATTCAGATCAAGACTTTGAACACAAGTATCGTGAATCATTTGATTCAGATCAAGACTTTAAACACAAGTATCATGAATCGTTTGATTCAGATCAAGACTTCGAACACAAGTATCGTGAATCGTTTGATTCAGATCAAGACTTCGAACACAAGTATCGTGAATCATTTGATTCAGATCAAGACTTCGAACGCAAGTATCGTGAATCGTTTGATTCAGATCAAGACTTTAAACACAAGTATCGTGAATCATAAATCTTTCGGTTCCGATCAGGACTCTGGAGCATGTATCAAGAATCAAACACATAGTGTTGGTTAAGATTGGGACTCCTGAATGGGTTTGTGAAACATTATTCAGATTGGAACTTCGGAGCAGGTTCTGGAATAATTTTATTTAGATTGGAACTTTGGGTCAAAAGTCTATTATAAATGTGAAAATGTTTGGGGGAGGGGGGGTTGTCTGCTGTTATGTCCCAACCAATGTCAAAATCAAACCTACACTCTGGTTTTTGAGAGTGTGTGAGTATGTGTGTTGGGGGGGGGGGGGGGGGGGGGGGTTGTGACAAATTAGGACATCTGTTTGTATAATTACACCGGTATGACAGGTATTACAAGGAGAAGGTGACTTATGAGGACATCACCACATGTCCCCACTTTTCAAAACGCTTATAAATTCAAGATTCACAGGTGATCCAACGGTAGCTGTACGGATCTCAGGCTGCCTGGCAGATATCTCGGCGTGGATGAAAGAACACCATCTACAGCTCAATCTGGCAAAGACTGAGCTTCTTGTCTTCCCTGCCACTCCAACTCTACAGCATGATTTCACCATCCAGTTAGGTTCTTCTACAATTACCCCATCAGCTTCGGTCAGAAATCTTGGTGTAATCTTTGATGATCAGCTGACCTTCAAAGAGCACATTGCAAAGACTGCTCGATCTTGCAGGTTTGCACTACACAACATCAGAAAGATTAGGCCCTTTCTGACAGAGCATGCTGCACAACTTCTTGTCCAGGCCCTTGTCATTTCTAGACTGGACTACTGCCTCGTGGTACCATCACAGAGAGTGTGTGTGTGAGAGATAGAGAGTGTGTGTGTGTGTGTGTGTGTGTGTGTGTAAGAGAGAGAGAGTGTGTGTGTGTGAGAGAGAGATTGTGTGTGTGTGTGTGTGTGTGTAAGAGAGAGAGAGTGTGTGTATGTGAGAGAGAGATTGTGTGTGGTGCGTGTGTGTGCATGCGAGAGAGATAGAGTGAGTGTGTGCTGTCTGAGAGAGTTTGTGTGAGAGTGTGTGTGTGAGAGATAGAGAGAGAGAGTGTGTGTGTGTGTGTGTGTAAGAGAGAGAGAGTGTGTGTGTGTGTGAGAGAGAGATTGTGTGTGTGCATGCGAGAGAGAGAGAGTGAGTGTGTGCTGTCTGAGAGAGAGAGAGTGTGTGTGAGAGAGAGTGTGTTCTGCGCTCTGAGGGCGGAGCATGAGCTGCATGAAGCGCTTCTGTCACGAGTCTCGGTCACATGACAGTCTTCATCACACACTCGCGGTGTGTGTGTGTGTGAGAGAGAGTGTGTGAGAGAGGTTTCTCCGGCTGTTGTTGTTGAAGATGTCGGAGGAGAGAGATCCTGCAGCGCAGACGGAGTGCGACGAGGATCTGTTCGTCAGCGCGATGGAGGTGAGACGAAGCACGCGTTCACCGACCCCACCCCCGCGGTGGACCGACACGGCCTTCTGCTCACACACCCGAATCACAAATCAATATTCATAATCAGCGACGCATTTCCATCTGATTCTGACAGATTCCATTGAATTCGATGAGAGTGGAGATGCGAGCGCGCATGCGCAGCAGGGTTCTCCCCGCACATCAACACTGCGTCGCGTCAGCGCACGCTCGCGATATTACAGATCAAAACATCGTCATAATTTCATATTTGTAGCTTGTTCAGTTTACATTAAATACATTCCCAGCAATTGCAAGCTAAACTGATAGCGCGAGGAAGCCAAACTCACGTGAAAGGCTATAAACCTAACATAGTTTATCACCAATAAACGAAGAGATCATTTGCAAAAACATAAGTCAGTTTTTTTATATTTACAAAAATATTTGGCATCATTGTGCATTCCAATTAATCTCAATCGTACTGCAGTTGGGCTATTTGGATTAAGTAAAAATAACTAATACAACAAAAACATGATATCATTATAAAACAACATGATTTTTGAGTTATATCTGGTTTTGCAAATAAACTCTTCAAATAATATTAGTGTTATTTTTACATTCGCCCAAGCATGTCATATGTTTTTATTATAAACAACAAATACAGTGTTATTATGGTATTCCCTGAGCTACTTTGGTGTGGAACCAATGTTGTTTAAATATGCAAATGAGGCATTATCTCATTAAATATGCATCAATTTGAGTGCATTATTCCCAGCACATGGGCTACATCTGAAGATTGGATAAAGTCGGGTTCATAATTGCTTGATTTTGTCGTCATATAAAATACTGTCAACAGACAGAAACTGTTATTTAGGAGTGAAATATCGCATAACTCAGTGTTTATGAATCATGAATCAACCTTCAGAAAACTATAAAATGTGCTGTTTGTAAGAGAAACAACTCTTTAAAGATATGGATTGGGATTGATATCTATACGTGCAATAATAAACACTTAAATTCATATTTTGCATGCTTTATTTCCACTATACTGAAAGAAGAGACATGAAGCATCAGTGTTGCGTTTGCATGTAAATGATGAGATGTGCTCATGTGATGTTGGGCTGGTTTACCCCCCCGTCATTCACTCCTCCTGTGCTTCTGGTCACGAGCGTGTCCTGTGAGAGAAACTCGTTTATGACAGGAGTGTGTGAACATTAACTTTAACGAGCGAACACATCTTCATATTCGTTTCTGTAGATCTGCTGAAGAAAGCTGGACGCAAAATACAACAAACAAAGCGTACAATAACTAGATATATTATTACAATTATATAATATATCATTTTATTTTATAATATACTGTATTATTGTGTAATGATAAATATGAAAGTTATAATATATATAATAATAATATTTTTTTAATAAAAATATAATATTGTATATTTTAAAAGTATAATATTATTTTATAATATACTGTATTATTGTATAATATAATAAATATGAAAATTGTAATATTTTATAATATACTCTATTATTGTATAATATAATAAATATGAAAATTATAATATATATATATAATAATAAGAATTTTAAAATACTATTATATTGTATATTTTAAAATTATAATATTATTTTATAATATACTCTATATTGTATAATATAATAAATATGAAAATTATGATATATATATAATAATAAGAATTTTAAAATAAAAATATTATATTATATATTTTAAAATTATAATATTGTTTTATAATATACTGTATTATTGTATAATATAATAAATATGACAATTATAATATATTTAATAATAAGAATTTAAAAATAAAAATATAATATAATATATAATACATTTTAAAGTTATAATATTATTTTATAATATACTGTATTATTCTATAATATTATTATATATATTATAATTTTCCTATTTATTATAAGAATTTAAAAATAAAAATATAATATTATATATATTTTAAAATTATAATATTATTTAATAATATACTGTATTATTGTATAATATAACAAATATTAAAATCGTAATATTATTTTATAATACAATGTATTATTTTATAATATATTATATCTTATTACAATTATAATATTACTTTAGAATATTTAATAATATTACATATATTTTTAAATTATAGTGTTATTTTATAATATATATTGTAAAATATAATTTATTTTATATTATATATTTAATAATGTTTATAATATATTAATATTATGTATTTTTTAATTAGTATCATATTATTTTATAAAATATAATATTATTAAAAGTATGCTGTTATTGTTTCACCTGAGCTGAAGCGCTTTTTGTATTGGGAAATGAGCTTCATAATTTACGGGTGAAACGTACAGTATTATTGTTAGATATAGATGTTTTCCAGATTGATTAATATTCTTTGTGATCTCCTGCCTTATGTTTGAATGTTTGTGCTGTTGTATTCGTCTCTGGCCCGGCTCTTGTTTTGTCTCTGATGAAGGTTTCTGACAGAACGCTGTGTGTTTTCTCTCTCAGTCTCCAGAAGCGGCTCGTCTGCCTTCAGAAGACATCAGCCCCGGCTCTAACGGACCCAAAGCCGAGCCCATGCTGCTGGACGACGACCCCGATGACCTCTTCGCTGGTCTGTGACTCTATTATCAGAGTTTGATTATGACACAGTCTCAGAGTCTAGATGTTAAAATCAGTCTCCAGTCCAGTAATGAGCCGTTTACATATTCAGAATCTGGAGCTTCGTGATTGGATAGTTTTGAGAATGCTCTGTTTCTATTGGCTCACAGTTTGAGGCACAGCATGTCACATATTCTACTGTTCAAATGTTTGTGGTCAGTGCAAGATATATATATATATATATATATATTAGTGGTGGGCCGTTATCGGCGTTAACGTGCTGCGTTAACGTGAGACTCTTATCGGCGATAAAAAAAATATCGCCGTTAATCTATTCTCAAAGTTGGGTTGGGAGCTGGGTCTATACTACGCAAGCTATGATGACTTTCACCCTGATATTTTAGCGCGGATGTATACCTAGCCGAATTGCACTGTAGGGGGCGAGAACGAGTCTTCGAACTAGAGGCTCGCAGTCCGTGATGGACAGATTGTTAACGGCTGGTCTATGTGGTAATACAATCCGACAGGACATCCAAACGCTCACCTATCATTCATCAACCTCAAATATGGCTTTTCATCTGAAAGATGTATGTAGTAGCAACTTTACATGGCCGCTCAATATGATGTTAACCTAGAGAAATGTGCGCTATTGAAGTGTTTGTGTGGAAGCGCGTTTGCTGCAGGACAGGCTCCGGTGCGTTCACTTGCTCTTAAAATCTCCGTCATTTTTGGTCATACAGATAAAAGTAGCCTAATACATCTTTCGAATCTGTAAAGACTCTACGTTTATTTGTGTGCACTCAGAATAACAACGAAACGTTGCGCTTTTAAGCAAACAGGATGCGCTTTAGGTCTCATGTGAACTTGAGAATTCACTCCCGTGTCACCCTCTGCTTCGAACCTGTGTGTATGCCTAACGTTACTGTGAAATTACCACATCAGACGTGACGTGCTAACATGGATGCAGCTATGAAGCCGCCGGGTTTGCTTCAGGGAAAATTTATTTTTAAGAAGCTTCCCAATGGAAACTGTAAACAGTTCATCACGACCTCTTATGTAGGCCTACAGTTCAAAATTCATGTTTAACTGAATAAACAGTTAGTAAACACAAGTTCATCTTATTGAACATAGTTTATTTTCATCACCAATTATCATAGTAGAACAGCTTTCTCAAGCAGTTTGTGATGCATTTTGGAAACAGGAGATGAGCCCCTGGTCTAATGCGCCACCTGGCTTTACTTTTAGCCATTATTTGGGTAGCACACATATTCTGAATGCCTTCGGCAGAATTCAAATGAGCCATTTTAATCTAGATTAATCTAGATTAATTCCAAAATTAATCTAGATTAATCTAGATTAATTCCAAAATTAATCTAGATTAATCTAGATTAAAAAAATTAATCTATGCCCACCCCTAATATATATATATATATATATATTTATTTGTTTATTTTTTTTAAATGAAAGAAATTAATACTTTTATTCATCATTGATGCATTAAACTGATCAAAGGTGACAGTAGGCTTTTACAATGTTACAAAATGTTTCTTTCAAATACTGTTCTTTTGAACTTTCTATTCATCTGTGAATCCTTAAAAAAAAGAATCAGCACAACTGTTTTCAACATTAATAGATGTGTGTGTGTGTAAATAGATAGATAGATGATACAGTATCTCACAGAAGTTAGTACACCCCTCACATATTTGTAAATATTTTATTATTTCTTTTCATGTGACAACACTGAAGAAATGACGCTTTGCTACGATGTAAAGTAGTGAGTGTTCAGCTTGTATAACTGTAAACACAGCCATTAATGTCTAAACCGCTGGTCACAAAAGTAAGTACACCCCTAAGTGAAAATGTCTAAAGTGTCAATATTTTGTGTGGCCACCATTATTTTCCAGCACTGCCTTAACCTTCTTGGGCATGGAGTTCACCAGAGCTTCACAGGTTACCACTGGAGTCCTCTTCCACTCCTCCATGACCACATCACAGAGTTGGTGGATGTTAGAGATCTTGCGCTCCTCCACCTTACGTCTGAGGATGCCTCACAGATGCTCAATAGCGTTTAGGTCTGAGACATGCTTGGCCAGTCCATCACCTTTACCCTCAGCTTCTTTAGCAAGGCAGTGGTCATTATCATGTTGGAATACTGCCCTGCGGCCCAGTATCCGAAGGGAGGGGATCCTGCTCCGCTTCAGTATGTCACAGTACATGTTGGCATTCATGGTTTCTTCAATGAACTGTAGCTCCCCAGTGCCGGCAGCAAACTGAAGCTCACTTAGGGGTGAACTCACTTTTGTGGCCAGCGGTTTAGACTTTAATAGCTGTGTGTTGAGTTATTTTGAGGGGAAAGCTAGTTTACACTGTTATACAAGCTGTAAACTCACTACTTTACATTGTAGCAAAGTGTCATTTTTTTATTATCTACTTTTTATTTTTACTCTTAACCCTATTTTTTATTATATATTTTATATGTATATTTCATTGATAATAACAACTTTGTTTCTTGAGCAGCATATCAGCATATTATTATGATTTCTGAAGATCATGTGACACTGAAGACTGGAGTAATGATGCTGAAAATACAGATTTGATCACATAAATAAATTACAGTTTAACAGATATTCACATAGTAAACAGCTGTTTTACATTAGATTAATGTTTCAAATTTTTTACTGTATTTTTGAGCAAATAAATGCCGCCTTGATGAGCAGAAAAAACTTCTTTCAGAAGCATATTGCATTACAACCCGCATGCTGTTAATAATCAGCTAAAGTATATAAGCCTGGTTCTCTTTCATAGATTCACTCAACGCTGCATAAAGCTAAGACGCTTTGGGAACGCCCGATTGTCTGAAGCCTGTATAGAATCACGCCAATTCATTGGCTGATGGCGCGGATGCCATCCTCGACGTTCTTAAGTTGTCTCATTATACTGGCGAACGCACCATCTGCTCCTCAGATTTCTCTGCCTTCACAAAGCGGCCATATTAACCCTTTTGTTGCGATTTTTCTGGCTCGATTTGGAAAGTTTTTCTCTGGATTTTCTTCGTTTGCACTTCGGCGACTGCAGCAGTGGAACTCTGTTCTCCTTGCGGTGAAGTGCCATGGAGTATCGGCGCTGTCAGCCGCCGTGTTCTCGCTTCATCGCGAGCGACGACCCTCACAGTAAGTGTGATAAATGTATGTTTTTTTTGCATGCACGGGAAGCGGTTTACGGCATTTCGAAATGCAAATTCTCTGGTTGAATTCGTGCATGAATATTTATATCAGGCACGTGACCACTTCAGCTCTCATCGGGAAGTCCTATATTGCAGCTGGTCAGGTAGGCATGGCCCTCCACACTATGGCCATCCTCCAAGCCTAGCAGGCAGATGTCCTCAAGGAGATGGATGAGGGTGGTGGTCTGACTCCTGAGGCAGTCAAAGAGCTCCGTAAATATAAAGAGACAACGTAAGAACGTCGAGGATGGCATCCGCGCCAACAGCCAATGAATTGGCGTGATTCTATACGGGCTTCAGACAATCAGCACGTCCAGGGGTGTTCCCAAAGTGTCTTAGCTTTATGCAGCGTTGAGTGAACCTATTCAGAGAACAAGGGTTACGCGAGTAACCGGAGACGTTTTCTCAGCAGTGTTTGTTGAACTCAGATTATTTCTGTCTGTCAGAAGTGACCGAGGAGGTGTCTCTGGACAGTCCAGAGCGGCAGCCGATCCTCTCGGACGGACCGTCGCCCGCCATCACACCCGTGACGCCCGTCATGATCAGCCCCAGAGTGGACATGTTTGACCGCTCGCCGGACCAGGTGAAGCACGCTTTACTGTGACCTCATCTCTCCTGTATCTCCATATCCCAGAGAACATGCGGTTTGACTCAGAATCACATTCGGTTGGACCATATTTCACTGTTTTCTAATATTACAAATTGCTATTATTATTAATTTGATCTAATAGGATGGCATTTCTGTGCCAATAAGAGTCATTCGAGTCTTTTTGACAGATTCATTCGAATGAATCAGTTCAAGAGTCGTTTGTTAATGATTTAGAGATTAATTCGAAGGAATCAGTTCAGGAGTCATTTGTTAATGATTCAGAGATTCATTCGAAGGAATCAGTTCAAGAGTCATTTGTTAATGATTCAGAGATTCATTCGAAGGAATCAGTTCAAGAGTCATTTGTTAATGATTCAGAGATTCATTCGAAGGAATCAGTTCAAGAGTCATTTGTTAATGATTCAGAGATTCATTCGAAGGAATCAGTTCAAGAGTCGTTTGTTAATGATTCAGACTCCACTGTTTACTCTATTGC
>JAPDDM010000276.1:275000-277500 GCA_027474115.1 Schizopygopsis malacanthus | reverse complement strand
GGATTGAGATAAACTCTGAATTGAGATAAACTCTGAATTACCAGAAATAAACTCTGGTTTGAGATATACAAACTCTGAATTGAGATAAACTCTGGATTGAGATAAATAAACTCTGAATTGAGATAAATAAACTCTGAATTGAGATAAATAAACTCTGAATTGAGATAAATAAACTCTGGATTGAGATAAATAAACTCTGGATTGAGATAAACTCTGGATTGAGATAAACTCTGGATTGAGATACACTCTGGATTGAGATAAATAAACTCTGAATTGAGATAAATAAACTCTGAATTGAGATAAATAAACTCTGAAGTACCAGAAATAAACACTGAATTGAGATAAATAAACTCTGGATTGAGATAAATAAACTCTGAATTGAGATAAATAAACTCTGGATTGAGATAAATAAACTCTGAATTGAGATAAATAAACTCTGAATTGAGATAAACTCTGGATTGAGATAAACTCTAGATTGAGATAAACTCTAGATTGAGATAAATAAACTCTGGATTGAGATAAATAAACTCTGAATTGAGATAAATAAACTCTGGATTGAGATAAATAAACTCTGAATTGAGATAAATAAACTCTGGATTGAGATAAATAAACTCTGAATTGAGATAAATAAACTCTGGATTGAGAGAAACTCTGGATTGAGAGAAACTCTGGATTGAGATAAATAAACTCTGAATTGAGATAAACTCTGGATTGAGATAAACTCTAGATTGAGATAAACTCTAGATTGAGATAAATAAACTCTGAATTGAGATAAATAAACTCTGAAGTACCAGAAATAAACACTGAATTGAGATAAATAAACTCTGAATTGAGATAAATAAACTCTGGATTGAGATAAATAAACTCTGAATTGAGATAAATAAACTCTGAAGTACCAGAAATAAACACTGAATTGAGATAAATAAACTCTGGATTGAGATAAATAAACTCTGAATTGAGATAAATAAACTCTGGATTGAGATAAATAAACTCTGAATTGAGATAAATAAACTCTGAATTGAGATAAACTCTGGATTGAGATAAACTCTAGATTGAGATAAACTCTAGATTGAGATAAATAAACTCTGAATTGAGATAAATAAACTCTGAATTGAGATAAATAAACTCTGGATTGAGATAAATAAACTCTGGATTGAGAGAAACTCTGAATTGAGATAAATAAACTCTGAATTGAGAGAAACTCTGGATTGAGAGAAACTCTGGATTGAGATAAATAAACTCTGAATTGAGATAAATAAACTCTGGATTGAGATAAACTCTGGATTGAGATAAATAAACTCTGAATTGAGATAAATAAACTCTGAATTGAGATAAACTCTGGATTGAGATAAATAAACTCTGAATTGAGATAAACTCTGGATTGAGATAAACTCTGGATTGAGATAAATAAACTCTGAATTGAGATAAACTCTGGATTGAGATAAACTCTAGATTGAGATAAACTCTGGTTTGAGATAAATAAACTCTGAATTGAGATAAATAAACTCTGAAGTACCAGAAATAAACACTGAATTGAGATAAATAAACTCTGGATTGAGATAAATAAACTCTGAATTGAGATAAATAAACTCTGGATTGAGATAAATAAACTCTGAATTGAGATAAATAAACTCTGAAGTACCAGAAATAAACACTGAATTGAGATAAATAAACTCTGGATTGAGATAAATAAACTCTGAATTGAGATAAATAAACTCTGGATTGAGATAAATAAACTCTGAATTGAGATAAATAAACTCTGAATTGAGATAAACTCTGGATTGAGATAAACTCTAGATTGAGATAAACTCTAGATTGAGATAAATAAACTCTGAATTGAGATAAATAAACTCTGAATTGAGATAAATAAACTCTGGATTGAGATAAATAAACTCTGGATTGAGAGAAACTCTGAATTGAGATAAATAAACTCTGAATTGAGAGAAACTCTGGATTGAGAGAAACTCTGGATTGAGATAAATAAACTCTGAATTGAGATAAATAAACTCTGGATTGAGATAAACAAACTCTGGATTGAGATAAATAAACTCTGAATTGAGATAAATAAACTCTGAATTTACATTTACATTTAATTGAGATAAACTCTGGATTGCATTCAAGATAAATAAAGCTCTTGCTCTGAATTGAGAGCGTTGCTAAACTCTGGATTGAGATACAGGAAACTCTGGATTGAGATAAATAAACTCTGAATTGAGACAAATAAACTCTGGAATTGAGATAAACTCTGAATTAAGATACATAAACTCTGAATTTACATAAACTCTGAATTGAGATAAATAAACTCTGAATTGAGATAAATAAACTCTGAATTGAGATAAATTAACTCTGAATTGAGATAACTCATAACATGCAATTCTGAGAAAAATTTATTTTTAAAATCTAAAATAAAAACCTCACAATTATGTTTTTAGTTTATTTATTCTGCTGCAGAAACCAAGAAAATAATAAAGAGAGATGCACTCAGAATTGAGATGCATAG
>JAPDDM010000276.1:262500-270000 GCA_027474115.1 Schizopygopsis malacanthus | reverse complement strand
GTGTTATTTCATTCCATATAGTATGTTGAAGTAACGTTACTTAAATAAATTCATACATAATTGATCTAAAATTAAAATAGATAACACATCAAACCGCAGTAGTTTATCAGTAATCCTAAAAACAGAACAACACATGCTAACAAACAACAACTGTACTTATTGGTAATATAATATCTATACTATAATATCCACGACAGACGCATAACCTCCATATCTGTGTCTCACGCTGATGCTCTCGCTCTGACTCTCAGAGCTGTCTGTGAACACGGCGGCGTTCGCTAAGAGCGCGGCGATGCTGGGGAACTCGGAGGATCACACGGCGCTGTCGCGAGCGCTGTCTCAGCTGGCCGAGGTGGAGGAGAAGATGGAGCAGCTGCATCAGGACCAGGCCTTCGCTGACTTCCACCTGATCTCAGAGCTGCTGGGAGACTACGTGCGGCTGATCAGCGCCGTCAAAGTGAGCCGAGACCTCGCGAACGCTAATTAACTTCATTTACTGTGCATAAAAGATGTCAAAAACAAACGGCCCTGATGCACTGCTCTTGTGAATATCTAAACATTCTTGAATTAAGGTGAATGCGCTGTACACGTGAAATTATTTAAGATATTATATATAATACAAATCTTAGTTTTTAGCTGAAAACAAGCTGAAATATTTACTAATGGGGTAAGAAATATCATCTTAATTCAAAAGCTTAACAATATTATATGAATTGCCTCATTGGCAGATATTTGTACTTGTTTTAAGCAAAATCTAGATTTTTGTTATTATTACAGAAAACAACACTTAATATCTTAAAGTGAAATTATTGAAGATATTAAGACTTGTTTTCTGTGTAATACAATACTTTTTGTTAGTTTTTGCTTAAAGGGATACTACACCCCAAAATGATAATTTTGTCATTTTTTCACTTATCCCCCCCCATGTCGTTCCAAAGCTTCGTTCATCTTTAGAACACAATTTCAGATGTTTTATATTTCGTCAGCGTAGCACCATTTTGGAAAAATAGAGCGAAAAAGAGCGTACGCTCTTCTATATCAGCCGGGCCACAAAGGTGCATCTTCTTCGTCAATTTATGCTCTGATCTGAACGCAAACAGCGCACCCGTGTGGCCGGCTGATATAGAAGAGCGTACACATTTTTCACTCTATTTTTCAAAATGGTGCTACGCTGACGAAAAACAAAATATCTGAAATTGTGTTCTGAAGATGAACGAAGCTTTGGAACGACATGGGGGGGGGGGGGGTAAGTGAAAATTGACAAAATTATAATTTATAAATTATCACAGTATTCTGACGCAGAAGAGACGTTTCGGTGCCTAAATGTTGAATAAAGTCGTTATTTTTGTTCTCTTTGCGTATAAAAAGTATTCTCGTCGCGTCATAGCGTTACGATTGAACCGCTGATGGCAGTTGGAGTACCCTGGCGATGCTTTTCATACTTTTCTGGACCTTGACAGTCTTAATTACTTGGCATCACAATTACCTCCCGGTTTTTATCCAAAATATCTGAAATTGTGTCCCGCAGACGAACGAAGCTTTGGAACGGCATGGGGTTGGGGGGGGGGTGTAAGTGAAAAAATGACAAAATTATAATTTTGGGGTGTAGTATCCCTTTAAGCACAAACTAACAAAAACATTTATTGTACAGAAAACAAGACTTAATATCTTAAATAATTTCACTTTAAGATATTAAGTGTTGTTTTCTGTAATAAAAAAAATTGTTTTTGCTTTTGAGGCAATAAAAATAAATTGTTAGCTTTTGAAAAATTAATTTCTTACCCCATTAGTAAATATTTAGCTTTTTTAAGCTAAAACTAACATATCTTTTTGTTTAAACTTAAAAATTTCACGTGTAATTGCTTAATTCAAGAATGTTTAGATATTTACAAAAGACAAATAGCAGTGCATCAGGGCCATTTGTTTTTGTAATAAAATATCTTGTTTAGCTTTTGAATTAAGATAATTTTTCTCGCCCCATTGGTTGATATATTTTTGTTTGTTTTAAGCAAAAAACCAACAGATTTATTATTTTTTTATTACATAAAACAACACTTGATATCTTAAATAATTTCACTTGTCCAGTAAATGCATGTTGTTTGACGAATGTTTAGATAATTACAGACAAAAATACTGAGAAATACTAAAATCCGCTCTCATTCATGTTTCATGCAAACAGAATACTTTAATATTTGCATCATAGCTATAAAGACAAACAGTATGTTGCTGTGATGTAAAATGACTCGTGGTGTGATATGAGATTTGGTACTGAAGCAGAGTTTATGAATAATGTATTATTTAAAGCGTGGAGGATGTTTTTGTCACGTGTCTGTGCTTCAGGGCGTGTTTGACCAGCGGATGAAAACATGGGCTAAATGGCAAGATGCTCAGATGATGCTGCAGCGCAAGAGAGAAGCCGAAGCCAAACTACAGTACGCCAACAAACCCGACAAACTGCAGCAGGCCAAAGACGAGATCAAGGAGGTACAGAACACCACGCACTCATAACGAGCCGCGCCGGGGCTGATGGGAATGATCCAGCACCTTCCCTTCGGTTCATTCATTTAACCTCGAGTCGAGCTTGAGGAGCTCGTGATTCTTTTAAAGCACGAGACATTTTCAGGCTTTTTAATTTCTGCATTTTCCCCGTCACGCCCCACGAAGGAGATCGAGGAGGTAGGACCTTCGCTTTGATTTGATTCGCTGTCTCCATCCGTCTCTTATATCTGCATTATGTAGATTATGGATTCATCAGACGCACGTGACATGCTAACCAACACCACAGCGTCTTTAACCGCTCACTTTAAAGGAACAGTTCAGCCCAAATGAAAATGTGCTCGAGATAAAGATGAGTGTTTCTTCGTCAGGTTTGGAAGAATGTGTCTCAGCGATGGATGCTCTGCAGTGAATGGGTGCCGTCAGAATAAAAACATCACAGCACTCCAGTCCATCAGTTATCATCTGGAGAAGAAACAAATCCAGCATTAAGACGTTTATAATACGAGTCCATAATCCATAATAACTCTTCCTCAGTGATAAAGTGCATCTGCTGTCGTCTCTCACGTCAAAATCCAGCCTCATATTAGTTTTGATCTGTGCAGATTTCTCTCCTGATTCAGACCAGAACACTTTATCACTGAGGAAGAGTTATTATGGATTATGGACTCGTATTATAAACGTCTTAATGCTGGATTTGCTTCTTCTCCAGATGATAACTGATGGACTGGAGTGCTGTGATGTTTTTATTCTGACGGCACCCATTCACTTCCATTGCTGAGACACATTTCTACAAACCTGATGAAGAAATTCAGCACATTTTCATCTCTAGGTGAACTCTTCTTTTACCAGCTGCTGGTTCATTTGTAGTATTTAATAAAGCTGGTGTCTTGTGTTGTTTAGTTGTAGTTTTTAATGCAGGATTCATTGTATTTCACCGGCCTCACTCCATAAATCATCATCATACGCTGACCACTGTTCATGTTTGACCTTCGTGTGACACATGATGTGACACATTGTGTTGTTCGTGTTCATGTTTGACACAAAGCGTGTGTTAATGCATACACACACACGCACGTGCGACACACACACACACACGCTCACATACACACACGCTCACACACACATGTACTCTCTCACACACACACACACACACACACACGCTCACACAAACACTCTCACAACACACATGAATACACACACAAATGCACACACATGCATCTCACACACACGCACGTATCACATGCACGACACGTACACATGCACACACGCGCATCTCACACATGCACGATCACAGCTACACACGCACACACACACGTACACGCACACTTACTCTCACACACACACACACACGCACACACAGCTGCATCTCATAGACACACACACGTACACACACAGTACACACACACACACACACACAGTAGTGATAAAGCCGTCTCGTGTTTCTCGTGTGTACGTGTACGTCTATGTGTGTGTGTGTGTTCAGTGGGAAGGTAAAGTGCAGCAGGGGGAAAGAGATTTTGAGCAGATGTCTAAAAACATCCGGCGAGAGGTTTGGCGATTCGAGGTGAGTTGAGCTGTCAGCGTGTCTTTGCTCTCGCTGTTAAACCCAGCGCTGTTTCTCTGACCTCAGTGTCTCTTGCTCTTCACAGAAAGACAGAGTGAAGGATTTCAAAGTCGTCATCATGAAATATCTGGAGTCATTAGTTCACACACAGCAGCAGGTACGTGATCAGAGGAAAGAAGCATGTTCTCCAGATCATGCAATCACACACTCTCACACACGTTTCTCCAGATCACGTGACACATCACACACTCTCACACACGCAGTTCACACACACACACACACACACACACACACACACACACACTCACACACACTCACACACGCAGACACACACTCACACACACACACACGCAGACACACACACACACACACACACATACGCACACACACACACACTCTGTTTAATAGTATAAATATCAAAACATTCTTCAATCAAGATGCAGTTACTGTACAATATTATGTCTTGTTTTCTGTACACTGAAAAAAATGACACAAAGTTATTTTTTAATGTAAGTGGTTGCAAACATTTATTTTAGGTACATTTAAATTAATTAACAATTAATCTCCTAACCCCAACTTTTAATAATACATATTTTGATATCTTTTGCATAGATAGTGTGCGGGATTTGTTGTTTGTTTTTTAGCTACATTTAAGTACATTTTTTTTTTTAGTTTGTTATTTTAAATGTAGCCAAAATAAATAGATTGCAACAAATTACTTTAAAAAAAAAATGAGTAAATTCACTTTTTTTCAGTAAAAAAAACAAAACAAAAAAAGTTCTTTAAAAAAGTACAAATATCTGCCAATGGGGCAAGAAAAATTATCTTGTTTAACCTTTTAAGATTAAGATTCTTTTTCTCACACCATTGACAGATATTTGTACTTTTTTTTAAGGAAAAAATAAAAATATTTAATATTTTTTATAGGTAAAAAAAATATTTTTAAGGTAAGTGTTGCAATCTATTTATTGTTTTAAGCAAAAACTAACAAACATATTTAGATTTTTTAATAAAACAAGACTTAATATCTTAAACACTTGACTTGTACAGTAAATGCATCTTGATTCAAGAATGTTTAAATATTAAAACTACAAAACAAGAATCATATTTTTTGCAGTGAGCTCTAAAAATGTTTGCTTTGTGTGTGTTTCAGCTAATAAAATATTGGGAGGCGTTCTTACCCGAAGCCAAAGCGATCGCATAATTCATCAAAGCCGTCTATCTTTATTCCACACTATGATCATGCAAGAAAATCTTAATGATAACACTATATGAATACAAGCAGAATCTGAATGTGTCTGAAGACCAGCGTTGTGCTCTCTTCTCTCTGATGGAGAAGCAGCGTTCGTCTCGATGCATATGATGAAGACATTGTACAGAACCAAGCATTAATCTCTCATAATCAGTATTTAAGAGCATCAAGGCTTCTGTAGCTCGTGCACGATGCACGGATTTGCATATGTATATTTTTTTATTTTGCTTTTGGGACGTTTCTTTTCTGATTTTTTTATCATTAGTATTTTTTACTCTATATTCCTGTGCAATCTGAGTCTTAATAAAGGAATGAATCCGTATCAGAACTCGACTTCACTTGTAGTTTCTGCACGCTAAAAACCCAAAAATTAATCATGCATAATAATTGCATTAATTTTTTGCAGTTGTGATGATTTCTAATAAAATCGTGTTTAACGAGCAAACTACGCTTAATATTTTTGTTGTTGTATAAACACAATTTTTTTATATTATATTATATAATATACCTTAATGTTAAGTTAATACATTTTTTTGCACTTAATTAAATGGAGGGCTTGGAGTTAATTAGTAAATAGTAATTAACAGCTATATTTGCACATGCAAAATGTATTTATTAATTATTTTGCATAAATTTGAGCTTGCAGATTGCAACAGTGTTTAGTAGCAATGCATAACCAAGTAATTAAGTGTCCGGCAAAGTAAAGTAATTTATTGACAGCTATTTATTGCATTAAATAACATATAAGCTAATTAATCTATAATAAACAATAGTGGATTTAACATGCATTCAAAATTAAAATGCAATCTTGTCCATTTAAATACTTCAAGAACAAATTTTATTTGTGTTTATTTGACAGAAATAAAAGCAGTTTATTGATCAAAATAAAATAAAATCTGTGTATTGTTGGTTGAGGTTGACGTGGGATTTAGAAAGTAATTATTAATAATGCAAAACATTTCAGAGTTAGTAATGAGTTCAGTAATACACTGTTGAAGATGTAATTACTAGTAATTAATTTTAAGCTGTACTCTTTAGCACAATGACAATCACAAAAAAATTCATAGTGCTGTTAAACGATGAATCGCATCCAAAATACAAGTTTTTATTTACATAATATATGAGTGTGTACTGTGTATGTTTATTATGCATTTATAAAGACATACTGTATATATTTTGAAAATATTTATATGTATATATTTATATAAACTATATCATATATAAACATATTTAAAATATAAACTTAAGATATTTTTCTTATATATATACATGCATGTTTGTGTATTTATATATGCATAATTAATATACACAGTACACATACATATATTATGTAAACAAAAACTTTAATTTTTTGATGAGATTCATAATGTGACAGCACAAAAAAGCTAATTTTTAAATATTAAACATAATTAAACAGTAACAGGTCTCTTGTTTACTAAATAACAAAATAATTATGAATTTAACATTTATTCTCATTTCTAGTCATATGCAAAGCATAATAGAAACTAGAAATCTACCGCTCAGTTTGCATTTATAAAGACAATTTACTGTAACTTATTAAAATAATACTAATAAATATTGCACACAATATTAAGCTAATGCATTATTATGTCAATAGAATTTCAACCATGCAATTTTATTGTAAAAAGTTTACTCCCTAATTTTTGGTTTAGAGTTATTAATATGTGACCCTGGAGCACAAAACCAGTCATAAGGGTCATGAGATTTATGCATCATCCGAATAAATAATATTTCCATTGATGTATGGTTTGGACAATATTTGAAAATCTGGAATCTGAGGGTGCAAAAAAATCTAAATATTGAGAAAATCATCTTTAAAGTTGTTCAAATGGAGTTTTTAGCAATGCATATTAATAATCAATAATTAAGTTTTGATATATTTATGCTAGGAAAATATCTTCATGGAACATGATCTTAATATCCTAATGTTTTTTTGCATAAAAGAAAAGTATAATTTTGACACACAATGTATTGTTGGCTATTGACTGCTTGTATGCACGCATGCTTTTCTAGTCCTGCTCTAAAGTAAAAACAAACCTTTGCTGGAGAAGTCCCGGAGATCTCTTCCAGAAGCTCTGCCTCTATAGATCTGAGGTTTTTCAGAGAGAGAGAGAGCAGAAGAGCATCTGTCACAGCGCTGCTTAAACTCACTTAAACAGAGAAA
>JAPDDM010000276.1:255000-257500 GCA_027474115.1 Schizopygopsis malacanthus | reverse complement strand
CACCTTGTAAAATATGCACGAATTGCCGTGAGATCGTGCCGTTCTGTCTGAAAAGGTTTACAAGTTATCGTTGAAAATCAGTTTCCTATGGAGAAAATTAATGGGTTTTAACAGACTGTTGCGCTCTAAAAAGACAATAGAGATATTATTCAGCTCAGTGTTGATTCGATTCAGTTCAATAACAGCATAAAGTTCGTCCATTATGAAACAAATGCTTCATTAATTCAGCTTTAAAAGGGTCATATAATGCTACATGCACTTTTACAAGTTGTGTGAACTGAAATGTGTGTTGGCAGTGTGTGTACACAACCTAAAAATCCACACAGTGTTTAGTTTTTAATCTACTAAAATCCCCTTTCTCAAATCGAGCCGATCTCAGTATGACGTCACACTGAATGAGGCCCCGCCCACAATGGTTTGATTGACAGGTGTGTTTCAGCACAGACTGCACTGGTGTCTTACCTCAGACTCGTCCATCAGTCGTTTCACCGACAAGAATGACTCCGAAGAGATCGAGGTGTTTAGTTGTTGGATGTAATAATGAACACAGCAGTCGTTATTTACTCCCGACATCTGAGCCGCTGAAGAAGATAACGTTTGGTTTTGAAGTGAAAGCGCCCTCGATCTAACGTTACATAAGTGCGTCTATGTTCGTGCGAATCATTCGTGATCCAGCTTCATCTACAGAAGAAGGTTTTTAAATTAACCTTTGCCAATCGCCTTTGCTAATTATGTGCTACTTAACAAGTTTCACAATGAATGCGGCTTAAGTAAACAGTTGCTGGAATGAGAGGGGCGGAGTCAGCAGAGCTCATTAGCATTTAAAGGAGAATCACACAATACGGCTTGCTCTGAAAAGACCTGTATTTGACAGGCTAAAGAGGTGTTTTTTACACTACCAATGAGAAATGAACCAAACGATGTTACATACTTTTCATTAAAACCCTAAAGAATAATATCAACTTGTGGAAATGGGCATTATATGACCCCTTTAAGCAGCTCTGCTGAGGATAATCGTGTTATTATTATTATTATTATTATTATTATTATTAATGTGATCAGAAGTGGAGCAGATCACCGGTTTCATGTGTTCTCTGTGCTCTGTTAATTGTGTATTTGCATGCATTAGCGCTCTTTAATAGAGGCAGTCGTGCCCTCGCCTGATTTCAATGTTTCTTAAAAATATCGATCTCCACTAATTGACTTTCTGTCTGAGGCCTAATGATTAAACTCAAACTGCAACCTTTGCTTTGAATTCGTGAACTCCCACGAGACCCTTTAAGCAAATTCAGAGAATATGAGCGCACATAAACGCTCACGAGACGTCAGACGAGCTTTACCGGAACGAAAGATAAACAGCGCAGTGTTTTGCATTCAGAAAATCTAGTTTATCAGATCCGGCTCGTTTGACTTTATTTGACTGCCAACGTAGTGTTTCAGTACATTTCGGCGCCGGTGGAAGTATTGACCGCTCATTTGCATACATAAATCTATTGGCGATGTGACATTCGTCAATGAATCTCCAGCCACACACAAGGCTGCTGACTCGTTATCATTTGTGACGAGCGTTTAATGAACTCTGACAGCCGCTGTCACCTGATGTTTATGGCATCTATAGCTTTTCAGATGCATTTCATATCTTTTCCAGTCAAACACAATGAATTTGATATCCCACTGCAAAAAAAATTACAATTTCTTAGTATTTTTGTCTTGTTTTGTAATATAAATATGTAAACATTCATGAATCAAGATGCATTTGTGATGCTGGAGCACAAAACTAGTCTAGGTTATATTTGTAGAAATAGACAACAATACATTGTATGGCTCAAAATTATAGATTTTTCTTTTAATGCCAAAAATAATTAGGATATTAAAATCATGTTCCATGAAGGTATTTTGTACATTGATTATTAATATGCATTGCTAAGAACTTAATTTGAACAACTTTAAAGATGATTTTCTCAATATTTAGATTTTGTTCCACCCTCAGATTCCAGATTTTAAAATATTGTCCAAACCATAAATCAATGGAAATATTATTTATTCATATTCCAGATTTTCAAATATTGTCCAAACCATACATCAATGCAAAGCTCATAAATTCAGCGTTCAGATGATGCATACATCACAAAATTGGTCCTTATGATTAGTTTTGTGCTCCAGGGTCACAAATGATTTAAGATATTAAATCTTGTTTTCCAAAAAAAAAAAAAAATGTTGTTAGGTTTTGCTCAAAACGAAAGAATCAATCTTAATTATTGACTATTTTTCTGGCCGTTTTTTCTAGTTTTAAGCAAAAAACTAAACAAGACATTTAATCTTAAGTCATTTCCCTTGAATCTCGATTCAATAATGTTTCGATATTTATAGAAAACAAGACAAAGTTGTTTGCAGCTGCTCTACATCCACTGCTTCGGGTTTAATTTATGGACGTGTAAAGCGCTTTTACTTTGATTCAACGGTTTCTTTTGTTGTGTTGTGCTAAAGGTCAGAATGCACT
>JAPDDM010000276.1:210000-250000 GCA_027474115.1 Schizopygopsis malacanthus | reverse complement strand
TTAAACCTTAAAGTTCTGCATAATTAAGGGCGTGGCCACTTGAGTGACAGGTGGATTGATGCTGCTGCCTCACGTTAGGTGGGCGTGGTTTCAGCAACCAGCTCCACCCACTTCCCGCCTTTTTGCCCATTTTCGATTATCCGGGAGTGACGCGCAGCCAAGATGGAGACGGCCGGCTCCGCCCACTTTGAGCTTCAAAAATGCTCTTCAGAAACCGACGGGTGACGTCACGGACACTACGTCCATGTTTTTACAGTCTATGTTAGCGACGCTCGCGCGTATGCGCTAAACACAACAACGATGCAATGAAGGTGTATCTAGGTCTTTTATTAAACTGGATCAATTATTACACGTTTTTATATTTAATGTGTTGTCGTAATTTGATAAAAACAATCAATGGCATTTAATTTAATATATCTTTTAAAATCGCTTATAGAAAGAACAACACCAGCATTAACATTTATTTGCTACCTTATATCTTTACTATTTCGTTTCATTCTTTTCATGGTCGTTGGAAAACTGTTAATTAAATACTTTCTCTGAATCATTTAAAATCCCCCCCGCGAGCGATCGTACAGCTGCGGATATATTCATATCATATATTCATAATAGCTCAGTTATTCGACACAGTGTATTTATGTTGCTAGTGATTTGGCGGTTTTGTTCTCCTGCCTGACATTTGTTGAATGAGAAACGAACCGGGGGGGGGGGGGGTTGCGCGTTAAAGAAGGCGGAGCTTCAGGACACACCCACCGATTGCGTAATCGCCACGGACCAATGGTAGCTCAAAGGTGTTTAGAAGCCAAAACGAACTCCCCAGAAAGTTCGCTTTGATGAGCTGTATCGAATTTTGTTCGCAATGACGTCATATAATTTCGTTCTTCGATAACGTTGAAGCCTTTACGAAGATTGGAGATGACCGAACACCTGAGAAGAGATGATGCCGACCCCCCTAAAAGACCTCAGATGATGCTAACCCTGGAACAACATATACAACTACCAAACTTTGCTGAATTTAAACGTTTAATCGCAACATATACTCATTGCAGTTAATAGCGTCTGTTTGATTACGTGTGATTTGTAACTAACTGCATGATTTTTACTGTACATTTCTGCTATAGTCACCACTAATAACCTACTCTTAAATATAATTTAGAAACTTAATATTTTCTGTAAAGCTGCTTTGCAATGAATAGTATCGTGAAAAGTGCTATACAGGTGAATTGATTTCCCGTGTCACGGATTATGAGGACGAGTGTTTGGCTCATCATCGTGCGGTATTGAGTGGATTTAAGAAAAACTGAACGCTGTTTCAGATGCAGTGAGCCGTTCCCCGCCCCCACCGCTCGACCTCTGACCCCGGGACGCCCCCGCCGCATGTGTTTTGGTTGTAATTAGGGTGGCCGGTGCACCTGATGTTGACCTCAGTCTCGCTGCGGGACGATCGGAGTCATAGATGGACGGAGGCTGGCTTTATGTGCGCCGCTGTAATTGCTTGTGCTGTTGAAAAACACACAATTACTGCTTTCAAACGAGGCTCTGACATTTTCTGGAGAACGTGTGTGTGGTGCGTTCTTGTGCAAACCCTCCGGTGTTCTGGGTAGAGTTATTTCAGTCAATATATTACATCAGGTTATCTGTTTTACTGGACGTTTCTGTCATTTTAGTTGATGTTTTAGTCATTTTATTGTGTTTTTGTCGGTTTACAGGTTTTTGTTTTTCAAAATATGTTCAATAATTACATAGTTTCTGTCATTTTAGTTGACGTTTTAGTCATTTTATTGTGTTTTGGTCATTTTAGAGTTTTATTTTTCAAAATATGTTCAATAATTACATAGTTTCTGTCATTTTAGTTGACGTTTTAGTCATTTTATTGTTTTTTTTCATTTTAGAGTTTTTTTTTCAAAATGTGTCTATAGTTTTTATTAATATATAATTAGTTTTAGTTTTTTTTTACTATTTAAACAAAAAGAGAGAGAGAATTATTGCCTTGACAAATAGATCAAATATAATAAGTGAGATTTTATTTTTATTTAAGCTAACATAGATTTTATTTCAAGAAACAAAACTGTTTCCTTGGCAACTGGCTAAAATACAAGTTTAAGTTTTTTTATTTTGTTTTATTTAAGCTAACATTTATATTGTTTCAAATAACATTTTTTTATGGGACCCAAAACGCTTTGGGAAACTGGAAGCTTGTTTCTGCAAAAAAAAAAAAAAAAAAAAAAGTAATTGAACTGTGAGAAAAAAAAGTCACACTTAAGTTTTTTATTTATTATTTTCTTTCCATATAAAATGTTTGCGCAGCAGTGAAGGCCCGCCTACTCGCCTGTCAATCAATCGCCGTGCTACAAGTGTTTCATACTTTACCAGTCACATGCAACTCCAATCCCATTCAAAACATCATTTATCATTTGATTCCGTGTGTTGTTTTACGCTTTAACAGCGGGGGGGGGCTCGGTGACAGTGAGTGATGGACTGTATGTGCTGTAGCATCTCCAGGGGTCAGAGGTCAGAACTACAGCGTGTTTCACTTCCCTTGCCTTCATCCAGGCAGAATTAAAGAGCGCTTATTTTTGTGAATGCAAACACTGACAGTGTAAATGCGTATGGATGTTCCCCCCCCCCCCCCCCCCCCCCCCCCCCCCCCCCCCCCCACTGTATTCATTCTTTCAGCTACAGCTGTTCTTAATGCTTCCTGTCCAGAGTCTGCGAGCGCAGGAAGTGATGCGCTGAAAACACACTTCAGCTGTTATGAGTTCTTCCTGTGAAGTATTGCACATACTGTATGATGCAGTCTGTCTGAGTGAAAACAGTGTTGAGTGGAACAGGTGTGTGTTTCTGTGTGTGTGTGTGTGTCTCTCTCTGTGTGTGTGTGTGTGTGTGTGTGTGTGTGTGTGTGTCTCTCTCTGTGTGTGTGTGTTTTTGTGTGTGTGTGTGTGTGTGTGTCTCTCTCTCTGTGTGTAGTGTGTGTCTCTGTGTGTGTCTCTCTGTGTGTGTGTGTGTGTGTGTGTGTGTGTGTGTGTGTGTGTGTGTGTGTGTGTGTGTGTGTGTGTGTGTGTGTCTGTGTGTGTGTGTCTCTCTCTGTGTGTGTGTGTGTGTGTGTGTGTGTGTGTGTGTGTGTATATCTCTCTGTGTGTGTGTGTGTGTGTGTGTGTGTGTGTCTGTGTCTGTGTGTGTCTCTGTGTGTGTCTCTGTGTGTGTGTCTCTCTGTGTGTGTGTGTGTGTGTGTGTGTGTGTGTGTGTGTGTGTGTCTGTGTCAGTGTGTGTCTCTGTGTGTGTCTCTCTCTGTGTGTGTGTGTGTGTGTGTGTGTGTGTGTGTGTGTGTGTGTGTGTCTCTCTCTCTCTGTGTGTGTGTGTGTGTGTGTGTGTGTGTGTGTGTGTGTGTGTGTGTGTGTGTGTGTCTCTCTCTCTCTGTGTGTGTGTGTGTGTGTGTGTGTGTGTGTGTGTGTGTGTGTGTGTGTCTCTCTCTCTGTCTTGTGTGTGTGTGTGTGTGTGTGTGTGTGTGTGTGTGTGTGTGTCTCTCTCTCTCTCTCTCTCTCTGTGTGTGTGTGTGTGTGTGTGTTTCTGTGTGTGTCTCTCTGTGTGTGTGCATTCCCCCCCCCCCTCCCCCCGGAAAATTTGAATGTATTAATTACTTTATTACAAAACTTTACTCTAATCAAAATATAAACACACCTATTAATTGAATCATTTAATGAATAACTGATGTATCCATAATTCCACAAAATCATTACTTGTTCAAATCATCCGTTTCTTCCTTTAGATTTTTGGTTTAATTTTTCATTTTTTTTTTCCAGATTTAGTTTTTTTCATGTGTCGGTTTTTGTTTGCTTGCTTTTTTATAATGTTTCTCTGTTTTCCACTTTTTCAGATATTTGTTTTGCCAGATTTAATATTTTTTTTCATTTGTTGGTTTTTGTTTGCTTGCTTTAAAAAAAATATTTTGATTTACTTTACAGAATTTTTTTTCAGATTTTTTTTCTTACTTTCATTTGTTGCTCTTTTTTTTGCATGTTTTCCACATTTCAGATGATATATCATTCCCAGATGACGGTCTGATGTGTTGGAGATCGTGTTACAGTGCGGAGGCGGCGCGCGAGCGGTGAGCGTGTTTTTCTTCTTCATTAAGAGAGGCTCTGAAGAGTGTTAAATAATATTAATGAGCGCGAGAGTCGTTACTTACCTGGCTTTGCGCCGGCTCAAGTGATTTTATCGATCGGCACACTGATATTATCAGCAGCTTAAATAAGTTGATTAGCTCAAGCGCTATCTTTAAATAGATCTGGATGATGATGTTGATTGGGTGGAGCAGGACGCATCCATCTTTCTGATCTGCTAATAACTGGAATCCATCACTGCTCGCGCTCTCTCCGGAGTGCACGGGTTCAGCAGAACCGACCCGGGAATGTAGGACAGCGAGAAGCACACAGCACACTTCTGCAGACTCTGTTACTGTTACTCCGTCTGTTAATGCATGATAATCTAATAATGTCCTAGTGTTACGAACACATCGTTCTTCATAATATTAGAGATCACATATGTGACCCCGGAGCCACAAAACCAGAGGTTTGAGATGTTTATGCATCATCTGAACACTGAATAAATCATATTTCCATTGATGTATGGTTTGGATCATATTTGAGAATCTGAGGGTGCAAAAAAATCATAATATTGAGAAAATCATCTTTAAAGTTGTTCAAATAAAGTTCTTAGCAATAAATATTACTAATCAGAAATTAAGTTTTGATATATTTACTAAATATCTTCATGGAACATGATCTTAATATCTAATGATTTTTGGCATAAAATAAAAATGTATAATTTTGACTCATACAATGTATTGTTGACTATTGCTACAAATATAGCTGTGCTGCTTATGACTGCATATGATCATAAATCTGTAAGTAGTTACAAATAAATTGCATTTTGATTAGAGTAAAATTTTGTGTAAAAAATGCATTGATCTGAAAAAGTAGAAAACAGAATAAAAGAGAACTGAGTATACAATAAACTGATATTCTGAACAATTAATAATATTCTTGCGTTATGAAAACACCAGCTCTTCGTGAAATTATAGATCATTACAGTGTTTGTATTTTTAATAGAGTAAAACTGTGTAAAATATGTATTCATCTGGAAAAGTAGAACAATTAAAAAAATACAATATTAAAAAATATTATAACAAAAAATTATTAATCTGGAAAAGTAGAAAATAGCAAAATGTAAACATTGAAAAAATGTAAATATTCTGGAATTTTTTTTATAAAATAGAATTGCGGAACTGATAATCGGATGGTTTGAACAATTAATAATATTCTTGCATTATGAAAACACCAGTTCTTTATGAAATTATAGATCATGTTTGTATTTTGATTAGAGTAAAAAAATTAATTAATCTGAAAAAATCTGGAAAAGTAGAAAACATAAAAGAGAACTGAGTATGTAATAAACTGATGGTGTTAAACTCAGCGGTTATTATTTACATTACTGTATGATCATTTCTATAAAATAACTGATGTTTGTGTTTTAATAACGTAAACATTTTTGTAAAATAGTTTTTAATTAATTAATAATCTGGAAAAAAATCTTGTAGAAAACAGAAAAATATAATCTGGATAAGAAAACTGTAAATAGAAATGCGTTATGACTAAAATTACTGATTAGAGTAAAACATCTGTAAAAAAAACAATCAGCAAAAACAGTATAAAACAGAATTAAGGATCAGATAAACTGTTGGTTTGATCACATCAGCTCATAAAACTATATTAATAAAGCATGATATTGTATGCAAATTAACATCTGTGTTTGTATTTTATGATATTGTATGTAATAAAGCATATTCTTTGCTAGGAGCACGTCTGCGCAGTGTTTATATGAGAAGCTGCTCCTCGTTATAATGCAGTAACCAGCGTGCATAAATAAATATCATAATAAAAAGTCATAATGCAGGACAGATTATGGAAATGATAATTTGAGAAATGGCATAGACACACCTCTAAATGTGTGTGAATTATTAAATTATGCATAAATCTGCACAGCTGTGTTTTAACATGAGGCGATGAGTTACAGACGGATTTTCTTTTTTTTAAATTGAATAATATTTATTAAAAAAATTAAAACTCTGTTGTGAATGTGTAGCTCTAACGAGGCCTCCAGTAGATTAACGAGCAGATATAATTTTTGCATTTTTGCCTCTATTTGATATTTTTAGGAGAGATAGAAAGCATGAGAGAGATAGAAAGAGTCGAAGTGACAAAACCAGATTATATATTATATTATTATATTATCATAAACTTTAGCACCTTTTAACATTGCATCTAAAAGCGCTTAAAAGAGAAATTCAAACATGCATTAATTAAAAACAAATGCATTTAATGCACAATGCAGATAAAAACATATGAACTGAAGTTATGATTTACATGCTTTTCATGCATTATTTCATGTATTAAGCTGAAACTCTGACATTATAATGTACAGCATAAAAATGTGTATTAATTTTAAGACTTGCTCTATATTAATTTGAACAGTGTTAGTAAATTATTAGTGTTTTTAAGTGAATATTAGATGACAGAAAATTTACTTTAATATCCAACATCAGTCAATATGCATTTAATATATTGATTAATACTGGCATTGGTATTAATTCATTTTGATCATGCATTAAATTAAAAGGTTCTATGATTGTTATTATTACTAATGTTGTTTAAAGTCTATATGTATCATTTTGTATGTTGGTTGTTTTTAAGACAAAATTGTGGCTGTAAATATTGTATTGAAATGATATTGTATTCATAATTGTTTTGTCAAATATGAACACAGTTGATTTTGCCATGAATACAGCCATTGCTGCTGATGTAGATACATTAATAGATAATCAATTAATTAATATTGACTGATGCTGATACATATGTAACCAATCATAAGTATATTTGTGGCAATAGCCAACTGTATGGCTCAAAATTATACATTTTTATTGTATGCCAAAAATCATTAGATATTAAGATCATGTTCCATAATGTACATTTCCTAGCATAAATATATCACAACTTAATTTTTGATTATTAATATGTATTGCTAAGAACTTCATTTAAACAACTTTAAAGATTGATTTTCTCAATATTTAGATTTTTGTGCATATTTTCAAATATTGTCCTATCATAACAAACCATACATCAATTGAAATATTATTTATTATGACTGGTTTTGTGCTGTAGGGTCACATATATATGGTGCATAAAATCACTAATTAATCTGCACGCCTGTTTGAGATTCTCACTGAATCAGTTCGTTCGTTCGTTCGTTCGTTCGTTCGTTCGTTCGTTCGTTCGTTCGTTCGTTCAGTTAAACGGTTCAAACGAAGCAGGATTATTCTCTCCGCTCCGAGCGTTATTGATATTCCTGGTGTTTTTTTCCAGGCTGGCAGAAGCTTTTCTTGCTCAGCCAACTGTGAACACAACTCTCGGCCTTAATTTGATTAAACACTCTGTTAGGAACAGCAATTAATGCACTTTCTCTGGCCATTTTTAATGGCTCGCAGCAATTAATACATTGGATCTTGTTAATTATTCTGCTGTTTTTGGTCATAGGTGATGGGTCCAGCGGAGATGTTGTTGGAGAGCGCTGTCACGGCCTGAAAGCTCAGCACACTTGAAGCTGGAATCCATTTATTCCCCAGACCGGGCCTAATTACCCCTCTCTGCCACAGGTACGAGCGCCTTCATCCCGGCCCGAGCCCGTTTGCACCCAACCAATAGGAAAAGATTAATTGTTTGCTTTCTCTTGTATCTCCGGGGACACGGGTCGCTTAATAAAGAAAAATAATTCTCCCTCGCACACCCGATTGGGCTTGTTTGCCCAAAAATGTGTGTGGAGGCTTTTGTTCTCGTTAGCCATTACATTCCCGGGAATGAAGGATAATTGACGAGCGTCGAAGCGCCGTTGGGCACGAGTTGCATCATCATTTGTACGCCCGTTTCTCTTTAATTCCTCTTTATGGAAGGGCTGTGGCTGGCTCGCTTGCCGTTCTCCATTGGACGCGCGTGCAATTAGAGATCTGTGTTAATTGAGCGCCGCAGCGTTTGCTGAGTGAACACATCACGGCATTCTGCTCGACGCAGAGGTCAATAAACGCATGCGGAAATGCAAATGCACTGTAACGTGTCAGATAAGTGACCTTTTGTGGTCGAAATGATTCACCGACACCTCGTTCATCACTAGAGCAGCGTCTGAACAATTAAAGACGTTATGGTCCTAAACGAAGCTCCTTTCAGGTGCTTTTACTTGTTTTCTTTCTGTCAAGCAATTACAGTTTTTCATCTAATTAATTACATGATACATGATACAATTAAATTATACTCTAAATATGAAAGTAAAAGCACCTGTAGGTGGCAGCAAGTCTTAATGAGTGAGTCATTGAATCATTCACTCGACCGGTTTGTGCAAACGACTGATTTATTCAGAAACAAAGCAGGTGACTGTCTTTATGAATGAGTCACTGAATCATTGACTCACTCGATTCATTCAAACAACTGATTCATTTAGAAGCAAAGCAGGTGTCTGTCATTCTGAATGAGTCACTGAATCATTGACTCACTCGATTCATTCAAACGACTGATTCATTCAGAAACAAAGCAGGTGACTGTCTTTATGAATGAATCACTGAATCATTGACTCACTCGATTCATTCAAACGACTGATTCATTCAGAAACGAAGCAGGTGTCTGTCTTTATGTATGAGTAACTGAATCATTGACTCACTCGATTCATTCAAACGGCTGATTAAGTGATTGTCTTTATGAATGAATCACTGAATCATTGACTCACTCGATTCGTTCAAACGGCTGATTAAGTGACTGTCTTTATGAATGAATCACTGAATCATTGACTCACTCGATTCATTCAAACAGCTGATTAAGTGACTGTCTTTATGAATGAATCACTGAATCATTGACTCACTCGATTCATTCAAACGGCTGATTAAGTGATTGTCTTTATGAATGAATCACTGAATCATTGACTCACTCGATTCGTTCAAACGGCTGATTAAGTGATTGTCTTTATGAATGAATCACTGAATCATTGACTCACTCGATTCATTCAAACGAATCATTGCTGATTCATTCAGAAACAAAGCAGGGAATGTCTTTATGAATGAATCACTGAATCATTGACTCACTCGATTCATTCAAACAGCTGATTAAGGGAATGTCTTTATGAATGAATCACTGAATCATTGACTCACTCGATTCAAACAGCTGATTAAGGGAATGTCTTTATGTAAACGAATCATTGACTCACTGATTCATTCAAACAAAGCAGGTGACTGTCTTTATGAATGAATCACTGAATCATTGACTCACTTGATTCATTCAAACTGATTAAGGGAATGTCTTTTGATTCATTCATTGACTCACTCGAATTCAAAGCAGGTGATGTCTTTATGAATGAATCACTGAATCATTGACTCACTCGATTCATTCAAACGCTGATTAAGGGAATGATTCATTCATTGAAATTCGTTCAAAGCAGGTGACTGTCTTTATGAATGAGTCCCTGAATCATTGACTCACTCGATTCATTCAAACAGCTGATTAAGTGATTGTCTTTATGAATGAGTCACTGAATCACTGACCCACTCGATTCATTCAAAGCCATGGATTAAATCAGTAATGAATCACTGCCGTGTGTTTCTCGGACTCGCTCAACAGTTCTGCTGTGGAAATATTTTCATTTGCAAACACAATATTGAATCTAAAACACAATATTAACGTCTTGTTTATTGATCACATTTGCAATAGTGCAGATATTGGGGAGAAACAGCACATGCTGGTGTGATATTGCTAAACTATATCATATGATATAAATATAATATTTTGACCCTCATATCTTGAATTTTAGGCTCCTATTACTGCATTCAGTCGTTTTGCCTCATGTTCATCAGACACCGCATCAATGTAACATGCCTCATTTTCAGCCTATGTTTACTTTATCAAATAACGCCTGGTGTTATTGATGCATTTGGGTCTTTTTCACATCCAGACTGTGAAAGCGAGTTCTGGTTTTCTGTGCCGGATCAAAGAAGACGGATGCCGGGCGATTGGGCCGCTGACATAATGCACTGTGGCACGCAGCTTGCTTTTATTAGCACAAGCCTGTTATTTCCCCGCGACTCTAAGTGTAGACGGGCAGTGATAAATGCTGTCGCACACGCTTGATGCGATTCATTTGTCAACGGGCTGAAAAAGGTTAATCAGTATTCTCTAGCCGGGTCTCCCTCGCAGCAGTAATTGTGGTCCGAACACGTGCAGCTGGGGACCCGAGTTACATGCAATTATATTTCCGTCCATCTGCAGGGGAAAGATCATAATGAAAGCCAGCCGACGTCATAATTTATACTGCGAGTATTTCACACGCAGACCTGAATGACCATAGGAAACGCTGGGGGAAATCAATGCAAATTCATATTTCATAAAGCCATAATTGCGTTTGAAAGTGTGCGGTGGTCGTTTGTTTCAGCGGACGGCTGCTGACAGTACCATACATTTGAGCTCCAGCTCTTATTTCATCCCACACGCCTTCGATTTCCCAGCGCTCGTCTTTTTAGTGAAAACAAGGGGTTTGTTGTCAAAGAAAATGGGGCTTTTTTTAACACTTGACAACGTTCTATCATCTGTGAAGTTATCGATTTGCCAGTGTTTTAACCATCAAACTGGATCTGTTTGAGCGACTCTGGTTTTTAAACAATTTCTTTGACAGGCGAGGCGTCACAGCAATTGCCTCGCTTTTAAAGACAGTATTTGCCGAGAGCCCTTCAAGTGGAAGGAGTATCAGAGCGCCCAGGGGCCGACAGAGTTGTCACGCTCCAAGCATGGCTAAAAAATGAAGCGCCTTTGCTTTATAGATTGCTGTTAGGTCAACAAAACTTCGGCAGCATTGATTAACTTGACAGTGAATGCAGCAGTACATTTATCACTAATAGCCGAACATCTAGTAAGAGCCAAACAAACACCAAAAAAACCGGATCCAGATGTGGCATTAATTGAAGCTGTGCAGTGTCTTATCTGGCTCTCGGTTAAAGAGTTTAAAGCCGGCTGTTGATGGGGCTCTGATTTGCATGAGCGGCTATAAAACACGTCACGGTTTCACATCGATTAGTTGTCACCTGGGCTTCAGCTTCACTCCTAGGTTTTTTTTTCGCCCGTTTTGCATACGCTATCGACCGGGAGCGGGTAAATGAGCAGAACGCGCCGAGACCGGAGGATGAATTGTTTACGTGCATAAAAATAACCTTTCAATAGTGGAAGATGCATGGTGCTGGCGTTCTGCTGCCCCAAGCAGATGGCATTCAGCTGCTATTGATCCGGCACCAGAACCGGACCTAAAAGCCTTCGAGACGCGCGACACTTCATAAACGCCAGCGTGTATTCAGCGGACTTGATGCATGGGATAAAATATCATCTTCACTGCGGTAAAAAAACTGGTTTATGAAATGGAAATGGCTCATATAGACTAATATAGTGAGAATATTAAACTTAAAATATTGAGCACAAAACCAGTCATAAGGGTATTTTTTGTTTTGTGCATCATTGGAAAGCTGAATAAAGCTACTGTACAAGTAAATGACTTAAAATATTATGTTTTCTGTCAAAATAAATAAATAAATAAATCAAGCAGAAATATCTGCTAATGAGGCATAAAACAATCTTGTTTAGCTTTTGAATTAAGATTATTTTTATGACCCCATTAGTAGATATTTCTGCTTGTTTTAAGGAAAAACACATTTGTTTCAGAAAATAAGACATAATATCTTACATAATTTCACTTGTACAGTAAATTCATCTTAATTCAAGAATGTTTAGATGTTTATGTCGGAAAAGTAAAAAAATTATGGCCCCACTTTATATTAAGTGGCCTATGTATTTCATTTAAATGAATAATTTGATACAATGCACTTTTTGTGTACATGCGTGTTTTAAAATTGTACTTATATTTTAAAAAATACATTTATAATTACACTGTTGACTCATACTTACACCTTAAGACTGAACCAGTGGGGCATTTATTACCCGTTTACATTTTATGTCAAATTCAAAAGTGTATTTTTATAAGCTTTTTTTTCCAAATTTTTAATTAAAACAATGCAATGAGAAGAATAGGTTACCGGTCAAATAAAATAAGTATTAACACAATGAATTTGCATTACAGAAGAACACAAAAGTGGCTATTTACAGAGATTTAATGAGTGCAATTAACTTCAGAAATTCATGTTGAGATTAACGTTTTAAATATAAAAATTTTAAAATATAAATATTTAATGATTTAAATAACTGAAATGATACTTTAAAATGAAACTAAGACTGTCGTTAGGTGACGGCAACTTACTGATTTGATCACTGAATCATTGATTCAATTGATTCGTTCGAATGACTGATTCATTCGGGAACAAAGCAAGTCCCTGCGTCCCAATGTGTATATATCCACCCTATCTGCTCTATATAGTATTGAACATTACTAATATCATATTTAGGATGGATAGTATGACTCAGACAGTGACTGTCTTTATGAATGAGTAATTGAATCGACTCACTAGATTCGTTTAAGAGCAGATTCATTCAGAAATGAATCAACGCTGTGTTTGAATGGAGATGTGCAGCGGCTCAGTTGTGAGTTTATTCAACTATTTTAGTTGAAGTTACGCCGTATACACACTAGGGAAGGTCAAGGATTTGCGTATACCAACTTAATAAAGCACGCGGACATGTAACAACATTGTTTTGTGTTTCATTCATAAATTCACCCAGTCTGTGTCGCGAAGCACCGTCTTTCTGATAATCACACCGTATTTCTGCTGACGACTGTAGCTAAGCTTGAAATTAATTATACAAGAGATATGAAACGAACTACACTCTTTCAGTGTTTACATTAACATCATAGAAACGACAGAAACTGAGCCAGAACGGATACCGTCCTATGCGTTACAGAAAACCAAGCCGATGCTATCGTTACGTTACCTGGTAATATTTAGTGATTTACATTGTCTGACTATAACAGTATTGCATGATTTTGCTCTATTTCATCAAATAAAATAGTTTAATAAACTCACAACTGAGCCGCTGCACTTCTCCATGCAAACACAGCGTTGATTCATTTCTGAATGAATCTGCTCTTAAACGAATCTAGTGAGTCGATTCAATTACTCATTCATAAAGACAGTCACTGCTTGAGTCCCAATGTGCATACTATCCATCCTAAATATGATATTAGTCATTTTCAATACTATTTGGAGCAGATAGGGTGGATATATTCACATTGGGACGCAGGGACTTGCTTTGTTCCCGAATGAATCAGTCGTTCGAACGAATCAATTGAATCAATGATTCAGTGATCAAATCAGTAAGTTGCCGTCACCTAACGGCAGTCTTAGTTTCATTTTAAAGTATAATTTCAGTTATTTAAATCATTGAATATTTCTATTTTCAAAATGTTATATTTGAAACATTAATCTCAACATGAATTTATGAAGTTAATTGCACTCATTAAATCTCTGTAAATAGCAATTTTTGTGCACTCTAGTGCAAATTAATTTAGTTAATAATGATTTTATTTGATCGATAACCTATTCTTCTCATTGCGTTGTTATAATTAGACATGTAAAAAAACAAAGCTTATAAAAATACACTTTTGAATTTGACATAAAAGGTAAGACTTCAAATAAAATTTGAGAAAAATGCTCCTGTAAATCACTTTAAGGAGTCCAATATTACTTCGTAATGGGAAGGATATTTTTTGTTGTTGAGGAGAAGGTGCTCCTGAATTTATTTCACTGTGCCCTTAATTAGTATTTTTTTAATTAGCAGCACAAGAGCTCCTAAAAGTAAAAGTAAGCGTGGAGCCCTGTTTAGTGCGTGTGGGGGTGCTCTGGGACGGGTGAGTATGAGGCTGGGAAAGGAACAATCACTACAACAAACTAGACTACACCACTGGATTAACCCACCCTTAAACCGACCCAAACCAGTCCCTAACCTACCTGTGTCCACCTCAAAAGCAGCAGAAGTGTTTCGCAACACAATACGCACAATGTGTTTATTTTTAGATGAAGCTAATATAAAATCATTTTTAGCAGTGGATTAAAAGCTGTTGCTTTATTTGATATCAGCATTGGATGCATCGTCCAGTCCTGCTATTAACACGATTGGCGTTTTAATGACTCATCAGGTGATAATGAAGCAGGTTAACCGTACCAGCATCCGTTGTTTCAGGGCTGTCTCGGCGTCACCGTCTTCTCGGCACTAATTAGTTTCCGAGGGAGCCGGGAACGAGCCCTTCTCACACATCTGAGAGAGGAGAGCTCACATTAGCCAGACAAATACAGAGCGGCCGGCTGTAAAACTGCCGTGTCGAGGGCTTCTAGAGAGCATCTGATCCTCGGACACCGCAATCTGTTTTCATTTGCCCCGTACCAAACTTCTCCAGAGCTTCCCAAGTACTTACCCCGGATAAAAAGTGCACGCTCTTAAAAATAAAGATGCATCACGATGCCATAGGAGAACATGTTTGTCTAAATGTTTCCGGGAAGAATCTTTAACATCTGAAGAAGCTTTCAGGAGAAAGAAGGTTCTTGGGATTATAACGAAAGAGAACGGTTCTTCTGTGAAGAGAAGAAAATACGCTCCATCTATAACTTTAGCCAGGTAACAAGAAACTAGTTCATATTCACCACTGCACTGCAAAACATGATTCTCTTACTAAGTGTTTTTGTTTTGTTTTCTGGTATAAATGCTTAAAACGAGCAGAAATAACTGCTAATGCGGCAAGAATAATAATCTTGAATTAAGATGAGTTTTCTGACCCCATTAGCAAAAATAAAAACAATAATATCACTTGTACAGTAAATGCATCTTGATTCAAGAATGTTTAGATATTTATTCTAGAAAACAATCATATTTTTTGCAGTGTGTTATTAGACATGATGTATTCACAAAATACAGGCATTTATGTAATACATCCAATTTGTGCATTAATGCTGTTATGTTAAATAAAGTTGACTAACTACAGCAAATCAAGAACCTGGACGCCGTTATTGTTGTCTCGTCTCAGACGCGCTGCAATAGCGATCCTGCGCGCAATTCGATATTCGATATCCGATAACAATGCTTAAATATCACAAGATAAATCTTGATTCAAGAATGTTTAGATATTTATTTTAAAATAAATAAAATAATTTATTTATTATTTAATTATTTAATAATAACCCCCCCCATGAACCAACAAGCCCCCCCCCCCGGGTTTCACAGACAAGGCTTAAACCTAATCCCATCTGAGCTGTTTCAACTGAAATAAACTTGCACTGATTGATCTTAAATTACATCAGTGCCTTTATTTTTGTCTCAAGATGCGCTCCAGTAATGTGTTTTTTCTAAAGCATGTTTATAAAAATGACTTAAATGTCCTAATTAACCCATGACTTAATCCTGGTTTAGTCTAAACTCTGTCTGTGAAACCGGGCTAATATCTTAAATTATTTCACTTGTACACTAAATGCATCTTGATTAGTGATCGACCGATATTGATTTTTTATAACTGATAATTTGCATGTTTATGTACCCGATAACCGATATGCAGAACCGATATTTATTTGCGTGAAGTCCACCAGTTTGAGTTTCTTCTGTTAAACACAAAAGGAGATATTTTGAAGAATGTTTATAACCAGTATTTTTTCATACTATGGAAGTCAAAAGGGATCATTAACTCTTCAATTACCCATTCTTCAAAATATATATTTGTTTACGTTCAGCAGAAAAATATTAATATTAAGCGACATACATTTCAGACACAATATTGTCAATTTAAACAGGTTTTGCTCCACAATATTTCCAGAGTCACCGCTGAACGTTTGCATCTGCGATCAACAGCATTTCTGAATGAATTGGTTGAATCGATGATTCAATGATTTATTTATAAAAACAGCCATTTGCTTCATTTCTGAAATCAATTAATGAATCAATGACTCATTAAAGACAAAGACTAAAACACTAAGAGAATCATTTTTTGCAGTGCTCTTTCCAAAGTCAATTATTTAATAATGCATTGCATTTAAAAAGCGAGTGCAGTATACTTGTCTTATCAGAATATGCCAAAATATGTCCCCCCCCCCCTCCTCCAAAATGTACAGATGTGTGAAGTGTTTATTTTATGAATGCTTCACATCATGTCTAATAACAGAGGTGAAGTTATAGTAGGATACATATCTTTCCAGACCGTATTTTGGTCCAGGGATGCACGTTTTATTACCTTGGCACGGTCGACGGTCAGACCCCCCCGGCGTGATTTAACAGCATGATTAGTGGTGCTGGGAAGATTCAAACAGCTGCTGATTCTCGGTCCGGACTCAAACCGGCTGATTTATTAAGAAGCACTTTCTTTTCTGGCTTCTGAGGCCGTGATGAATGTGGCGCTATGCATAAATTTACCACAACGGCTCCGGCCTGAACACTTTATCTTAATGATTAAACATTGCCCTGATCAGCGGCCTAACTGCTTTCATCTATCCTGCGCGACTAAACTCTGTCAGCGGCGTCTCAGAGTATTCGAGGGCTTCGAAAGCATCTTTCAAGCACAAAGAGAAAGACACTTTGCAGGATGCAAATATTAAAAATAATCACGAAACTGTAAGCAGTGACAGAAACGTCCCCTGGTGAAAAATACATATACTTATTGAATATATTTCATGCTAAGTATAGCCTAATACTTGTTCATATTTATATACTTAAAATGAAATGTCTTGTAATTGTACTTATGGTATAATAAACTGGTATAATCTATAAAATAATCACAAACCTGTAAGCAGTGACAGAAACTTATTTAATATATTAATTTGACTTGTACAGTAAATGCATCTTGATTAAAAAATGTTTAGATATTAATACTAGAAAACAAGACAAATACTAAATACGTAAATCACTTTAAATAATGTGAGAGTTTTATTTTCTGTATGAACTATCCCTTTAAACTCAGCCTATGTTTTAAATCTATTTATTAATTAATTGCATCCTATTGGATAAAGTGAGACGGACAAAAACTTGACCACTGTATTCAATCCTTTCTTTCCCTTTGTCTTCATCCGTGGCCGTTCATGCCGCCTGCACAAAAAGTGTAGCGCGTTTGATCCGAAGCGGCTTGAGTTCATATATAAATAGTTCCTTTGGGCCCCGGGGCCCCGAGCTCCACGCGGTCGAGGCTGTTTTGGCAGAGAGCGCAGTCGTAGTCTCAGAAGGAGAAGCGCGCTCTCCGCTTACCGCGGTAATTGGCTGATGAAGAGTCTCGGGCCCTAAAAAGAATGTCAGGGTTCGATTTCCCGGGATCCTGAGTGAGGATATGTCACCATTTACGCTGCTTTCGTGTGACACCGAAACTCTGGGGAAATCATTACTCTGTTTATGCCTCTGCCCCGTCGCACTGCGCTTCCCTTTGATATTTTCACAATGTTTTTCCACTGAGTGATGGTACCTCACCGGGGTCGGGGAGAACAAGTCCCTTTTGTAAATTTGTGACCATATTTTAACGGGCAAAAGAGAAAAAGGCAGACAATTGGTGACGCGTAGCGGGAAGCCGCTGAGAGGCTTGAAGGGACGATCAATGCTGTCCAGCAGGTGTCTTCTCCGAGTAAAGAGATGCTGTTATTGATTTCTGGGGCCGCAGACACAGTTTTAGACCGGATTGCTTTGAGCGCGCTGAATTTGGGCTTTTTATTCCACAGCAGTAAATAATGTTTAAATACTTTTTGCACTGCAAATTAAACTTTAATGACCCTGTGTTTTTGTGTATTCATTAGGACATTTTTTTGCTTATTAGGGCTGCATTTATTTTATTAAATATACAGTAAATGCAGTAAAAATTTGAAATATTATTGACATTTAAAATATCTGTTTTCTATGTGAATATGTGTTAAAGTGTAATTTATTTCTGTGATTAAATCTGTATTTTCAACATCATTACTGCAGTCTTCAGTGTCACATGATCTTCAGAAATCATAATAATATGAAACATTTCTGATTATTATCAATGTTAAAACATATTTTTGCTTCTCAATATTTTTGTAGAAACCGTGACATACTACCATTCAAATGTTTGGGGTATGAAAGATTAAAATTAAAATAACACTTTTATTTATCACTGATGCATTAAAAATCAAAAGGGACAGTAAATGACATTTATAATGTTACAACATGTTTCCATTTCAAACAAATGCTGTTCTTTTAAACTTTCTATTCATCTGTGAATCCTGAAAAATTAAATGCATCACAGTTTCCACAAAAATATTGTGCAGTGAAATAACATCGCTAATAATCAGTTTCTTGAGCAGCAAATTATTATGATTTCTGAAGATCATGTGACACTGAAGACTGCAGTAATGATGCTGAAAACACAGATTTTATCACATAAATAAATTACATTAAAACAGATATTAAAATAGAAATCAGCTGTTTTACATTGCAATAATATTTCACATTTTTATTGAATTTTTGATCAAATAAAAGCAGCTTTGGTGAGCACTGCTGAAATTAAACATTAATCAAAATGTATAAATGTGAGTCTGTCACTAACTGAATAACTGCGCCAGACGTCTGATCCGATCTGTCAGACTCGTCAGCGTGATGATTCCAGCTCTAATTGTAAAGACCTGCAGGACTGGGAGCTCTGGGTAATAATTGTCAGAGTTACACAGGGTTAGACGTGTCATTACAGGGACGTCAATACGGCAGAAACTGAGAGGAGATCTGTAAATGATTCGCTTGTCAGTGGAGAGACTTCAGCACCCGCCGTAATCAATATGCAATGCTGACAATATTATATAAAAGCAGACATCATAAAAATCCACGTTTAAACGTTAGAAGAGGATGCATTTGATAACTGATACTCATCTGATGAATATAGGCCTGTTTTTTTGTGTATTTATTTCAGTCAGCATTGCTGATCTATGGAAAGCCTGTTTCCGACACTGAATTATAATAATAAAAAAACAATTATTGCAAATTTTATCTCCCAATTCTGACTTTTTTCACAGAATTGTGAGATATAAACATGCAATTGTGAGATATAAAGTCAGAATTACGAGATATAAAGTCAGAACTGCACGATATAGTCAGAATTGCGCAATGTAAAACACGCAGTTCTGACTTTTTTCTCTCTAAATTCAGACTTCTTTTCTCAGAATTGTGAGATATAAAGTCAGACTTGTGAGATATAAAGTCCGAATTGTTAGATATAAAGTCAGACTTGTGAGATATAAAGTCAGAATTGCGAGATATAAAGTCAGAATTGCGAGATATAAAGTCTGACTTGCGAGATATAAAGTCCGAATTGCGAGATATAAAGTCAGAATTTCGAGATATAAAGTCAGACTTGCGAGATATAAAGTCAGAATTGCGAGATATAAAGTCAGAATTGTGAGATATAAAGTCCGACTTGCGAGATATAAAGTCAGAATTGCGAGATATAAAGTCTGACTTGCGAGATATAAAGTCCGACTTGCGAGATATAAAGTCTGACTTGCAAGATATAAAGTCAGAATTGCGAGATATAAAGTTCGACTTGCGAGATATAAAGTCTGACTTGCGAGATATAAAGTCAGACTTGCCAGATATAAAGTCTGACTTGCAAGATATAAAGTCAGAATTGCGAGATATAAAGTTCGACTTGCGAGATATAAAGTCCGACTTGCGAGATATAAAGTTCGACTTGTGCAATATAAACTCACAATTGCGAGATATAAAGTCAGAATTGCGAGATATAAAGTCCGACTTGCGAGATATAAAGTCGGAATTGTGAGATATAAAGTCGGACTTGTGAGATATAAAGTCCGAATTGTGAGATATAAAGTCAGACTTGTGAGATATAAAGTCAGAATTGTGAGATATAAAGTCCGACTTGCGAGATATAAAGTCAGAATTGTGAGATATAAATTCTGTCTTGCGAGATATAAAGTCAGAATTGCGAGATATAAAGTCTGACTTGCGAGATATAAAGTCTGACTTGCGAGATATAAAGTCCGACTTGCGAGATATAAAGTCTGACTTGCGAGATATAAAGTCTGACTTGCGAGATATAAAGTCTGACTTGCGAGATATAAAGTCAGAATTGCGAGATATAAAGTTCGACTTGCGAGATATAAAGTTCGACTTGTGCAATATAAACTCACAATTGCGAGTATAAAGTTTGACTTGTGCAATATAAAGTCACAATTGCGAGATATAAAGTCAGAATTGCGAGATATAAAGTCAGAATTGCGAGATATAAAGTCCGACTTGCGAGATATAAAGTCCGACTTGCGAGATATAAAGTCTGACTTGCGAGATATAAAGTCTGACTTGCGAGATATAAAGTCAGAATTGCGAGATATAAAGTCAGAATTGCGAGATATAAAGTCAGAATTGCGAGATATAAAGTCAGAATTGCGAGATATAAAGTCAGAATTGCGAGATATAAAGTCAGAATTGCGAGATATAAAGTTCGACTTGTGCAATATAAACTCACAATTGCGAGATATAAAGTCAGAATTGCAAGATATAAAGGTAGAATTTTGAGATATAATCAGAATTACGCGATGTAAACACGCAATTCTGACTTTTTTCTCTCTAAATTCAGACTTCTTTTCTCAGAATTGTGAGATATAAACTCGCAATTACCCTTTTTATTTTGCATCCAGTGTCGGAAACGGGCTTCCACACTGATCTAATAGAAAGAGAGCCGCGTGAAACAGAAGTGTAAGGAGTTTCTGAGCTCTGCCTCTATCAGGGGCAGTTTAAGAGGGTTTCTGATTCCAGGCTGATTTGTCTGCTCTTGACCTTTCCAGCAAACTGTCCCATCATGCAGCAGGAGCGCTCCTGGGGGACTCCAGCTCTGCTGATAATGAAGCCTGTCATCTCCGCTCACCTCCACGCCGGACACACTTCCAGCTCCAAACGGCTCCTCCATCGATTCCCTGCTATCTTCCAAAGCGGCTGAAATACCCTCCCAGAGCTCCTCGGAGCCGCACTTGTTGGCTGAAGATGTTGTAACAGGTCACAGTGGAGACGTCAGTGTCTGCGCGCCTCAGGATCTGTGAGTCTGTGCTTTATTTAACGTAACACCGTCGGAGTAAAACATCGGCTTAGAGGTAAAGGGTTCACCTGAAACAGCGACGTCTGATTACACTTTTAGATTTAGTACAAAAAACACACAAGATAAAAAACCGGGTCTTAGATTAGATCAGAAAGTGTTAAACTCTTGAAGCCGTGGCATTAAATGTTACATGCTTTGATTAAAAGTATTTAATTTAGTTTTTGTTTCACAGTCCATATAAACATTGCTTTACATTTAGTCATTTAGCAGAAGCTTTAATCCAAAGCGACTTACAAATCATGACAAGTAGAAGCAATCAAAACCAACACAAGCAATAACATGCAAGTCTCCGTTAGCTGAACACAGTACACGTAGCATGGTTTATATTTATATATACCGTTTTTCCACATTTTCAAATTTTACTAAATTTACTTTATTTATTACAATTGATTTCAAAGTCATTTCTGACCTATTTAAAGGGTATTTTTTCCCTAACTGTATTAAATGCATACATCATCTTTCATATCAAATTCTTACAATTTAGTATTAATTTAACTTAATATAATAAGATAATATAGGGCTGTTACCAATCATTTAAAATCAGTATCTACAAAGCCACTGCAGAAGAAACAGACGTGACTGGAGCAGCATTCAGAAGCGTTTACAAGGTTCAAGGTTTCTTTATTTGTCACATAATAAATTATACAGGGTTTAATCAGAAGTGAAATGTAAAAACACAGCTGAAATATAGCATGAATGCATTTACACGGCATGCACAATTATAACAGCATTCATAATGTTGTGAATGTTTAAAAAAAAAATAATAATAATAAAAAATATATATATATTAGTGTGAGCGTTAACGCATGCGTAATCTAAAAATGTTAACGCGTAATTTTTTTTAACGCTAATTAGTCTCATTATAAGGTTCGACCCCAACTTTTTGCCGTCATCGCAGCGCGGAAGGCTATCTGTCGTGTGTGACCAATCTGCAACCTCCCGCTCTCTCTCGTGAATGTGACTAAAAAATTCATCGACTGGTTACAAAAGAGAGTCAATCTCCCATAGACCCCCCCCCCCCCTCATGTTAAAATGCCCAACTTTACAGCAGAAAAAAAACATATTTACAGCCTGGTGCAAAAAAATGGTTTTGGTCTATATCGCTAATTTTCCCCTTCGTGACATCTGTGAGGGGGGTGCATTTTCTTAGAACACATCTGTTTAAATGATATTAAACCTTAAAGTTCTGCATAATTAAGGGCGTGGCCACTTGAGTGACAGGTGGATTGCCGCTGCCTCATGCTAGGTGGGCGTGGTTTCAGCAACAATCTCCACCCACCTCCCGCCTTTTTGCCCACTTTCGATTATCCGGGAGTGACACGCTGCCAAGATGGCGACGGCCGGCTCCGCCCACTTTGAGCTTCAGAAACCGACTGGTGAGGACACGTACACTACGTCCATGTTTTATACAGTCTATGTGTGTGAGGAGTGTTGCCAGGCTAACGGCACAACAAGCGGCTATTTTGAAAATACAGCCGCGGGAAAAATTACAGAGCTGCGAGTTGTGTTTTTTTGGGCTACTTTTATAATGTACGGCGGCCGCCCTAAGTGTACTAGAAAATAGATCCTTTTACTAATGTGTATTATACTTGGAATATATACCTGGCGACAGTGGTGACGGCAGCAGCAATCCACCTGTCACTCAAGCGGCCACGCCCTTAATTATGCAGGACGTTAAGGTTTAATATCATTTAAACGGAGGGGGGGGGGGGGGTTGTTTTATACATGTTAAACACAGCAGAAATAAACATGACAACAGCCACAGATTATAGAAGATAATAAACACACGATTACGATAGAATATGGCTTGTATGTGATTTTCTTGAGATGAATGTGTACATCTGAAATGCTAATTTGCACATAATAGAAATATTAAAGAAAACATTATTGAACTAATATCACAAAAGCACAAATATATATTGGTTCGTATATATATGCTAATAATATTCGCATTTGGCGGGTGTTAATGTCAAGCCCTGTGTATGTGTAAATATATATATATATATATATATATATATAACAAAAATAAAACATGAAAATAGAATAGAAAAGATTCAAGTTAGAGGCATTTAAAAAAAACAAGCAGTTAGAAAACAAATAGAGTGTAAGAAGGTCAATTCTACAATAAAATAGAATTAGAATAGAGTTAGAAGGTCAAATAAAGATGGAAGGATTACATGCTTATAACAAAATACATTGAGATGCAAAAGTAAGATGTTTTTAGTACACATTTTCTTTGCCAGAAATAAAATTAAATATAAAAAAACACTGTTTTAATTTAGTTCTACTTAGATAAAATTTCAACTGAAAATAAAAAATGTATATATTTATACATATATATAAAATTTTGTAAAAATGTGTATAGCTATAGATATATTTACACTAAAATATTTGCCATTAGTAGCAATTATCTGCAGTTGTAGTGTTACAACAGTACGCAATAATAATGTAATTAGAGTAAATTCCTCAGTTATTAAATGGATGCAACAGTACGATAACGTATGAGAGCAAGTTATTAAATAGATGCATCTACATCTCCCTACATCTACCCTGAAACTTTTTGATTATTTACTTAATTTTTATTGAAAATAAATGCCTTTCCGATGCGATATGAGATTTGGAAAGGGAGAAAAACAGTTTGGGAAAAGGCGGGCTTCAAAAAGCACGCGCCTTAGCATCTGTGCCACTTAAACTGGTGTTAATGAGCATCTCTAATTAGCGTTGACTAACCAATCACGCGCTAGTGGGCGGAGTTAGTGTAAACAGCCTCTGCCAACAAGGCGGGCCATTTGCACTTAAAACAACAACTAATACAACAATACAATTACTAAAACTTTAAGTCAAATTAAAAAATAATTAGAACAATTAACAAAAACTACAATAGTATCTCAATGATACCAAAGTTAACCGGTCGCAAGCTCCAAATTTAAAATAATACAACTTATTGTGTAGATTTATTGTGTTGCCTTTAATTTATTCCTTAAATTATCTTAATTTGGTTTTATAATAACCTGAAATATAGGTTTGTGTATGTGTCATTCTCGTTACTGTATGCTGATTAATTCAGTTTCCATGGAAACACTTTACAGTAAGGTTATGAACTAATAATGATTTATTAATCTTAGTTTACTAACACTGAACGAACAACGAACAGTCGTATTTTAAAGTGATAAAACACCGCTCTGATGTTTTTCACAGAAATAAAAGACATTCAGAAGAACAGTATTTTATTTTCAGAGCGCAGGATTATTGCTCAAGTCCACATGAAATCAAACCCGACTCTATTTATGATCATAATTCATGCTTCTGCTGTTATTGTGAATGAAACGCTTTTCGTCATCCATTCAGCTGCTTTTGTTTCATTCTGAAATCACGATACAGACATTAAATAAGCTGTGAACTTCATCTCGTGCTGATTTAACCGATCCGTGCCATAATTAATACACATGATATGGTTAATTATGAAACTTTCTTTCAGATCAAAATTGATTCAGACACCTTTATCATTTCTCACATCATATCACAGTTTATTAATAATCAAATACAACAAGAACTCATGACTCATCTTTGATAGGATGATATGTTATGAATTGGGTTGAATAGCTGTCAGATATTAAAGTTAAGAACATAATTAGATAAAACCAATTTAGCTCCAATCAACAAGCAATGCTTCATTTAGTTCAGTCCTGTGTGTTAAAACCTCGCATTAGCAATTAAACACTTCAGCAAAATATGATCCAAATTTGTATCAATTTTATCCACTGTATGAAGAATGTTTTTTATTTTTTTTCTCACTTATATAAATGAATTATAGTGTCCTGCACGCACACTAGTGTAAAAATGATATCCAGTGTCTGAATATTTTTGGTTTGACTGTACACTTGATTATTGAAAGCGTTGTGAAACCGCTATGATCTAATAAGTGCTTGATTTAGTTTCTAAATATGAATGCATGGTCAAAATGAACAATATTTACATATTTTTCTTTTTAAATAAAAGACAGATTGTTGTAATAGCTTATTTGTGGTTCTGCATCATAATTCAAATAGTGGAGGTTTCAAACAAAGTTGAAGTGTGTGTGTGTTTGTGCGCGTGCGCGTGTGAGTGTGTGCATTTGTGTATGTGTGTGTGTGTTATGGCACTCAGAGGATGGTAATAAATGTGTGTGTGTGTGAGTGAGTGTGTGCGTGTGTGAGTGTGTGCGTTGTGTATGTGTGTGTGTGTTATGGCACTCAGAGGATGGTAATAAATGTGTGTGTGTGTGTGTGTGTGAGTGTGAGTGTGTGTGTGTGAGTGTGTGTGTGTGTGTGTGTGTGTGTGTGTGTGTGTGTGTGTGTGTGTGAGTGTGTGCGTGTGTGAGTGTGTGTGTGTGTGTGTGTGTGTGTGTGTGTGTGTGTGTGTGTGTGTGTGTGTGTGTGTGTGTGTGTGTGTGTGTGTGTGTGTGTGTGTGTGTGTGTGTGTGTGAGTGTGTGTGTGTGTGTGTGTGTGTGTGATGTGTGTGTGTGTGTGTGTGTTTGTTATGGCACTCGGAGGATGTGTGAGTGTGTGAGTGTGTGTGTGTGTGTGTGTGTGTGTGAGTGTGTGCTGTGTGTGTGCATGCGTGTGTGTTATGGCACTCGGAGGATGAAAACAAACGTGTGTGTGTGTGTGTGTGTGTGTGTGAGTGTGTGCCTGTGCGTCTGTGTCTGCATCTCTGTGTGTGTGTGTGTGTTATGGCACTCAGAGGATGGTAATAAGTGTGTGTGTGTGTGTGTGTGTGTGTGTGTGTGTGTGTGTGTGTGTGTGTGTGTGTGTGTGTGTGTGTGTGTGTGTGTGTGTGTGTGTGTGTGTGTGTGTGTGTGTGTGCGTGTGTGTGTGTGGTGTGTGTGTGTGTGTGTGTGAGTGTGTGTGTGTGTGTGTGTGTGTGTGTGTGTGTGTGTGTGTGTGTGTGTGTGTGTGTGAGTGTGTGTGTGTGTGTGTGTGTGTGTGTGTGTGTGTGTGAGTGTGTGTGTGTGTGTGTGTGTGAGTGTGTGTGTGTGTGTGTGTGAGTGTGTGTGTGTGTGTGTTATGGCACTCAGAGGATGGTAATAAACGTGTGTGTGGTTGATTTCCACAGTAAACGTCCTAAAGTGTGATAAAGTGCTGCGCAGTGTGTGTTATTAGTGTGAAACACACACATCTGTGAGCCGTGCTGCTGAATGAGAGTGAATGCACTCGGGATTATTTTGAGCTACGGGCAAAAGAAGTCAAAAATGTTTTCACTTTAAGTCCTCGTCTAGCGATGCTCCAAACAATAATTAAACATCTAAAATCATCTTTATTTGTATGTTTTCTGAGAGGAGCAGCTGCTTATCAAGTTATAAAGCACAGCAGTCCAGCTTTATGAATATTAATATTGAAATCTGGATGAGTCCAAACCAGTGAAATATGATGAACAATCGTGCATAAGACGCACGATCTCTCGATAAAGTACATTATTGAGAAATATATCTTAATATAACATAATCTGTGATGTCTTACATGAACGTTTAGTTAATATTAGGGGAAATCTGATGTGTTATATTATATTATATCCATGCGTTACAGTAGATCTCAATATAGATCTGTCTGTTAATCACATTCACTCGCTGCTCTACTGTTTATTTGCTTCTGTATTATTATCTTTAATAACAAAGGTCAAATAAAAATTGCTATATTGTGATTAATAATATAGTAAATATTATTAAGAAAAGAACTGGAGGAAAATATGGAACGTGATTTAGCTTTAAGTTGATTTTCTGTCCGATTACAGCAAGTCTTTATGGTATTTATAAATTAAAATGTGCTCGTTTTGCCAGCACGTGTCACATTTGGCCGCATGATGGTGTGATTTCTCTGTAGAAAATAAACGTACTGCATATGTAATGAAGACATGATCACAGCACGACTCAACCGCAGCAGATATGAATATATGAAGACATAAATCCTAACGGATCACCATCCCTCCACTTCCACCACGAAGGGCTCTTTGAGCTTGATCTTGCCGCTGTTGACGATCACACACTCGGTGTAGGGCAGGTTACGGTCGTTAGTGTCCTGGAGCTCGATGGTGTGAACCACAGACTGAGAGAAACAGATGTAAACGAAACGGTCATTATTCAGTTTAAATCAACTACCAATGGATGATTATGGAACTACAATTTTAATCAACACTGAAACCAAATTGAGTCGAATTATGACACTTTTGCATTTTTAGAGCAGCTTTACTACTGAAATTGTATTCATTTAATAATTAAGGAACTTTGATACATTACATTTTTTTCCCTGTTTAATTACATTGTAAAAAGTTGTAACCTTTTATTACATTAAATAGCTATTTCTACCTACACTGAAAAATATGTGTATGTGTGTGTGTGTGTGTGTGTGTGTGTGTGTGTGTGTGTGTGTGTGTGTGTGTGTGTGTCTCTCTCTGTGTCTGTGTCTCTCTCTGTCTGTGTCTGTGTGTGTGTGTGTGTGTGTGTGTGTGTGTGTGTGTGTGTGTCTGTGTCTGTGTCTGTGTGTCTGTGTGTGTGTGTGTGTGTGTGTGTGTGTGTGTGTGTCTCTCTCTGTGTCTGTCTCTGTGTCTGTGTCTGTGTGTCTGTGTCTGTCGTGTGTGTCTGTGTGTGTGTGTGTGTGTGTGTGTGTGTGTGTGTGTGTGTGTGTGTGTGTGTGTGTGTGTGTGTGTGTGTGTGTCTGTGGTGTGTCTCTGTGTGTGTGTGTGTGTGTGTGTGTGTGTGTGTGTGTGTGTGTGTGTGTGTGTGTGTGTGTGTGTGTGTGTGTGTGTGTGTGTGTGTGTGTGTGTGTGTGTGTGTGTGTGTGTGTGTGTGTGTGTGTGTGTGTGTGTGTGTGTGTGTGTGTGTGTGTCTGTGTGTGTCTCTCTGTGTGTGTGTGTGTGTGTGTGTGTGTGTGTGTGTGTGTGTGTGTGTGTGTGTGTGTGTGTGTGTGTGTGTGTGTCAGTAAACAGGTGTAATGTGTGTTTCTCTTTCTCTCTCTTCTGCTGGAATCTTACCATCCCCTCCAAGACTTTTCCAAACACCACGTGTTTTCCGTCCAGCCACGGCGCTCTGGCTAAAGTAATGAAGAACTGCGAGCCGTTGGTGTCCGGTCCGGCGTTGGCCATGCTGACCCAACCTGTGCCCAGATGCTTGAGCCGGAAGGTCTCGTCTGCAAACGTGCTTCCGTAGATGCTTTTACCTGAAACACACAAGAATCACAGGAATCATTCACTGACGATCTTCAGAATATGTGACCCTCTCTGTGAAATCCAGGGTAAAGTCTCAAAATCGAATTATGATTTTTTTTTAACTATTCATTTCACTATGATTTACATTTTTGATGTGGTCTTACTCAGTCAATATTAAAGATATCAACACTACATTTTCACAGAATGTTTCGTACCTTATGAAGGATGATTTTATGTAGAAAATAGTAAATCACCAAAAAACGACTTTAGCTGGTTTTCACAGCCAGGGTCACATATCAGGTTTAACATCTTGTTTTAGACCTGCTCCTCATGCTTCCACTGCTTTTTGGAGTTCAACCAGTGGTGTAGAGTCTACGTGATACGCAGGTATACACCGTATACCCACTAGGAAAGGTCAAGGATTTGTATACCCACTTAAAAACACATGCGGATACATAACAACATAGTTTTGTGACAGACCTTTCACAAGTTCATTCATAAATTCACCCAGTCTGTGTCGAGAAGCACCGTCGTTCTGATAATCACGCCGTATTTCTGTTGACGATTATTGCTCAGCTTTAATGAACTAATAAAGGAGATATGAAACGAACTACCCCTTTCAGTGTTTTCGTAAGCTTGGCCCTGAAGCACACACACACACTGCAAACAGACGACAGGAACGTTATAGAAACGACAGAAAATGAGCCAGAAGGTACAGCGGTACAGAAAACCAGGCCGATGCTATCGTAACATTACGAGTATACATTGTCATTAACTTAACTGTAACAGCAGGGGATTGTTGGCATATAAGAACAATGAGTGATTTCAATAAACAAAAAGTTAACGATATCGATTCTATCCCAAAAATTCTGAGTATCAGCCGATACCGATATTAATCCGATACCAGCACCGTTTTGTTTAAAAATCAGTGTAGAATTTCCTCAATGTCTGTTGACCTGATCATCACTCAGAATATCGATTCTATCCCGATAAAATTCTGAGATATCAGCCGATACCGATATTAATCCGATACCAGCACCGTTTTGTTTAAAAATCAGTGTAGAATTTCCTCAATGTCTGTTATCGGCCGATACTCAGAATTTTTGGGATCGATATCGGTATCGGCCGATACTCAGAATTTTCGGGATCGATATCGGTATCGGCCGATACTCAGAATTTTTGGGATCGGATCGGTTCTGAAAAAGTGGTATCGAGCCAGCCCTAATATTTATACTAGAAACCAAGACAATACTGAGGAAGAGCATCATTTTTTGCCGTGTAGAGCTGAAGTCACCTCTGGTTCCGTCTCCAGCGGAGAATTCTCCTCCTTGGATCATGAAGTCCTTGATAACCCGATGGAACTTGCTGCCTTTGTAGCCGTAACCCTTCTGAAGAGAGGATCTGTGTCAGAGCAGCACGCTGCTGTATGGATCACGTGCTTCAGATGTGTGTCACGAGGATGATGGGAGTTTTTACCTCTCCTGTGGCGAGAGCCACAAAGTTCTGCACGGTCAGCGGAGCGACCTCTCCAAACAGACCAATCACGATCCTGCCAACCTCTTGTCCTCCGACGGTGATGTCAAAAAACACCTGCAGCACAAACACACCTTAGACAACCAGCACAGATCAGCACTGTGTGTGTGTGTGTGTGTCTGTCTGTGTCTGTCTGTCTGTCTGTCTGTCTGTGTGTGTGTGTGTGTGTGTGTGTGTGTCTGTCCGTCTGTGTGTGTGTGTGTGTGTGTGTGTGTGTGTGTGTCTGTGTCTGTGTGTGTCTGTGTGTGTGTGTGTGTGTGTGTGTGTCTGTGTGTGTCTGTCCGTCTGTGTGTGTGTGTGTGTGTGTGTGTGTGTGTGTGTGTGTGTGTGTGTGTGTCTGTGTGTCTGTCTGTGTCTGTGTGTGTGTGTGTCTGTGTGTGTCTGTCCGTCTGTGTGTGTGTCTGTGTGTGTGTGTGTGTATGTGTGTGTCTGTCTGTGTCTGTCTGTCTGTCTGTCCGTCTGTGTGTGTGTGTGTGTGTCTGTGTGTGTCTGTCCGTCTGTGTGTGTGTCTGTGTGTGTGTGTGTGTGTCTGTCCGTCTGTGTGTGTGTGTGTGTGTGTGTCTGTCCGTCTGTGTGTGTGTGTGTGTGTGTGTGTGTCTGTGGTGTGTCTCTCTCTCTGTGTGTGTGTGTGTGTGTGTGTGTGTGTGTCTGTGTGTGTGTGTGTGTGTGTGTGTGTGTGTGTGTGTGTGTGTGTCTGTGTGTGTCTGTCTGTCCGTCTGTGTGTGTGTGTGTGTGTCTGTGTGTGTCTGTGTGTGTCTGTCCGTCTGTGTGTGTTTGTGTGTGTGTCTGTGTGTGTGTGATACTAATATATTAATATGTATATACTGTATATATACTGCCGCTCAAAAGTTTGGGATCAGTAAGATTTTTAATGTTTTAAAGAAGTCTCTTCGGCTCATCAAGCCTGCATTTATTTGATAAAAAATACAGAAAAAAAATGTAATATTGTGAAATATTTTTATAATGTAAAATATCTGTTTTCTATGTGAATATGTGTTAAACTGTAATTTATTTGTGTGTATTTTCAGCATCATTACTGCAGTCTTCAGTGTCACATGATCTTCAGAAATCATAATAATAATGAATAATATAATAATAATGAATAATATGCTGCTCAAGAGACATTTATGATTATTATCAATGTTGAAAACATAATATACATTTCCTTAATATATATATATTTTTTTTTTTGGAAGCTGTGACTTTTTTCAGGATTCTCTGATGAATAAAAGTTAAAAAGAACAACATTTATTTAAAATATAATTATTTTCTAACACTATACACTACTGTTCAAAAGTTTGGGGTCAGCTTTCTTTTTTACTTTGAAAGAGATTAATACCTTTTTTTCCGGAAGGATGTTAAATTGATTTAAAAAAAGGGATGAACAGAGTTTCTAACTTATATTGTTTAAAAATATTTATATTTTGAATAAAACCTGTTCTTTTTATTCATTAAAGAATCATGAAAAAAGTATCACAGGTTGCAAAAAACAAATGAAGCAGCACAACTGTTTCCAACATTGATAATAATCAGTATATTATTATGATTTCTGAAGATCATGTGACACTGAAGACTGGAGTAATGATGCTGAAAATACAGAAATAAATTACAGTTTAACACATATTCACATAGAAAACAGCTGTTTTAAATCAAAATAATTTTTCACGATATTAGAGTTTTTTTCTGTATTTTTGATCAAATAAATGCAGGCTGGGTGAGCAGAAGAGAGTTCTTTAAAACATTAAAAATCTAACTGATCCCAAACTTTTGAAAGCCGGTGTTTCTACGAATTTAAGCATTTGTAAATATGCAAAAAAATATATTAAAAAAACACAATTAGACCTTTTTTCAATTCAAAAGTGAATTATAGTATTAACTAACACAATCAGCCTATTCGGTCATGATGCTGCATTGCTGCGTATTTCTGTAACGCTTCATATGTGACGCAGTCAGGGAACGCGTCGCGTCGCGTGAAGATGCATTGACGGACACGCATGCGCGCGATCTCGCATCGCGTATAAGACATAAACACTACGCCGCAGGTGTTCATGTAGAAGCGGATGGGTGATTGTATGGCGGACGCGTCGCGGAGAATGCTGCAGGACGCGCGTCTCTCACCTTGTCCGTCACTCGCGGTCCCGTCCGCGCTTTAAAATCAATGGCGCGTCCTAAGAACGGCAAACAGAGGAGCGCCAACGCGCGCCAGAGCTGATGTCGCTGCATCTCTCGGAATCTGGACGCGATGCGATGCGATGCGATGCGAGCGCGGATTTGACTGAAGAGAATTAGCGGGTTCCGTGACGCGCGCGTCTTCCTGGATGACGCTCCGCCTCCCGCGCGCGTCACCGTCTCAGGGATTTATTTACATACACGCATATTAATCATATTCATGTACAACACAAGACACACCGATTTATAAAGAATAGTGTTTATTAATGTAAATACAGAAGAAAAAATGCTCTAGAAACATTATGACGTTAAGAAAAAGTGCAGAAACACATTTAAAACAAGTATAGCCTAGAAAAACACTCCAATTATCTTTGTTTTATTTATATTTGTGGAAAATATGGATTATTATTTATCTTTTTTTACTTTGGTTACATAATATATGAATGTTTGCTGTGTATTTTTATTATGTAGATATAAATACACACACATGCATGTATATATTTCATAAAAATATGCTGTCTATATAATACATATATTTATTTATAATATAAATTATATGATACATTATTATTATATATTAGTATATTATAAATACATGTACATATTTTCCAAATATATACTTTATATGTGTGTATATATATATATATATATATATACATAGATGTTCTACACACGTATATTATGTAACCAAAAACTTTAATTTTGTATGCGATTAATCACTATTAATCATCTGACAGCACTAATTTATTTATTTTGGAAAAATCCAGTTTTCAATGTTTTTTTTGGAACACGATAATATTGCTACCTTGCATAAGCTATCACTTTAAACTGGATTGTCAAATAAGATGTGCAAGAGACTTTGATTTGATTTGTAAAAACATGGGTAATAAATCATATTTCTGATGGTTCACTGCTTCGTTGGCATTAATGGTTCCATGAAAACACCAGTGGAGCCTTTACATCACAAAACCCTTCTTTATAATGGAAAAACACGCTCTTCAGATGATTCAAAGGTTCTTCACATTGCAGCGATGCAGGAGAACAATCGTTTCAGAACTGGTCAATGTTCTGTTCTAAAGAACCTTTAGTGGTTTTATGGATGTTTATACTTATGCCAATAAAGCAGATTTATTTTTAAGCATGCAAAAATAATGTTTTTTTTCAGAAACAGTTCCCTGAGAGGTTTTTTGGGGAACCCACTATATGAAATCGCTGTGAAAACCTCCTTTTGGAGGCGTTATTTGTGTAGGATTAGAAATCTTTCTTTGTATTTATATATGTGACTCTGGAGCACAAAACCAGTCATAAGGGCCAATTTTGTGAAATTGAGATGTATGCATAATCTGAAATCTGAATAAATAATATTTCCATTGATGTATGGTTTGTTATGATTGGACAATATTTGAAAATCTGGAATCTGAGGGTGCAAAAACATCTAAATATTGAGAAAATCATCTTTAAAGTTGTTCAAATGAAGTTCTGAGCAATGCATATTAATAATCAATAATTAAGTTTTGGATAGGAAATGTACTAAATATCTTCATGGAACATGATTGTAATATCCTAATGATTTTTGGCATTAAATAAAAATTATAATTTTGACCCAAGCAATGTATTTTTGTCTATTTCTACAATATACCCCAGCCCATTGACTTAAGACTGGTTTTGTGCTGCAGGGTCACATTTGGTGTCGTATAAATCCTGTTCTAATCGGGTTTATTCTCTGCAGTGTTTCCTCAAAGCACACGATCCGAGGGCCGCGGGTCCCTTAATCAGGTCAAGTGCGCGCTTCATTACACTCGCTGTAGCTGCCATGTAAAGCACCAAACCTCATCTCAGAAGGCCTGACCCAGGAGAGAGCGCTGTAATGGCTTCTGCGCTGACGGGGGTCTGATCATCGGCCCAGACGGGGATTTTAGTCTAGCGGTTATTTGGTTCAGCGCTGGTGTTTTACGGGAACCCTGTGAAATCGGCTCTATGCTCAGATGTGCAGGTCTGGTGTGTATTTTACAGGTTCTCAGATCAATGCACACTTACAGATGTAATGAGGAAGATGCTTCAAAACCAAGAAAATACTGAATATATCTGACTTACACGGTTAAAGGTAAATGTGCAACATAACAGAAAATATAAATACAAAATATAAATGAATGCATTTTTTTAAATAGTTGGCGGTAAACATTTTTAAATGTGAAAATATTGAAATATTTAAATACATACATACATATATGTGTGACCCTGGAGCACAAAAACAGTCATAAGGGTCAATTTTTGTGGAACTGAGATTTATGCATCATCTGAAAGCTGAATAAATTGATGTATGCTTTGGAAAATATTTGTAAATCTGGAATCTGAGGGTGCAAGAAAATCAAAATATTGAGAAAATCATCTTTAAAGTTGTTCAAATTTAGTTCTTAGCAATGCATATTAATAATCAAAAAATTATTTTATGGTAGGAAATTTACTAAATATCTTCATGGAACATGATCTTAATATCCTAATGATTTTTGGCATAAAATTAAAATCATAATTTTGAGCCATACAATGTATTGTTGTCTATTTCTACAAATAAACCTGTGCTGCTTATGACTGCTTCTGTGCTCCAAGGACACATATATATTATATGTATGAAGAGTCTATATATATGCATCAGAAATGTTCTTCTAAAACAAGCATTTTTATCAAACTCCTATATTTATGTTCAGTTATTTCACTTTAATGGCAAAGGACCTATACATTGCCATAGAGTAACATGACTGAGCCTCAACATAGGAGCCTGATATACTGTATACAGTAGTGTAAAAGAGCTTTACTTGCTCATACGTTCTGGCAACAATGGTTTCACATCGTTCCATTGATCAAAATGTTCTTTATAGTGGAAAAAAATCCATTGCACTAATAAAAAAAATATATTTTAAGAACTAAACATTGAAAGGTTCTTTGTTGAATCAAAAATGGTTCTTCAATCGCATCACTGCATGTGAAAACACCCTTTTGGAACATATATATATATATATATTTTGTTTTATGTCACCGTTTTCTCTTTTTTTTGTCCTCAGGGATCTTGAGAGAATTCAGCTACAGCCAGCGACTCAAGAAATCACTGCAGAAATGTTGAGGAATTGCCAGAAGATTGTGTTTAATAGCTACACCCCCGGGAGTTCAGGTATGGTTGTGTAAATATAATTCCCGTGTTTGATGCTGAAGACGAGTGCACTTCCATTGACTGCTTGGGTTATGTGTGCTCTATGATTGGGATTCATCCGGCTTCAGTTCTGTCAGGACGGGTTACACAGGACTCAAAGAGAGCAGAGCTTCAGAGTCACTGAGCTCGATAGAGAGAGACATCTTCAGATCTGCTTCATGTCTTCACTGCTCCTGCCAGCGGCTGATGGAGCAGAAATGAGACGCTGGGGTGTAGAGAGCCAGCCTCAGAAATACCTGTCGAACTAACTCAAATATGTTCTAGTGTTTCGCTAATGTTCCCATTCTGATATGAAAACATGATTTCTGAGTGTTTTCAGAATTGGGTTGTTTTTAAAAAAAGAACTAAATTCTTATAGAAAACATTAACGGTTATGATTTTGCAAACATTCTGTTTGAATATTCTCTGATTTAGACTAACATCCAACTAAAATGTTTCAGAAAAACATTGCATGTGTTCATGCTAATGCTTTGAGAATGTTATTATAAACCAGATGACTTTGAACAAACATGCTGTTAATGTTACTGGAAGAATATTCATTATAACCATGCCAGAGAACATTCTGAGTTAATTGGATATACTGAGATGCTTGCTCTAATCAAACTCATTTTTGTTGCATGCAAGTATGGCATTCATACATTTTATAATATATACTTTTATGTCAAATTATTATGATTTTGCAAACATTATGGAAATTGAATGTTCTCTAAACCATCTCAAACAAGTAGATATAACATCCAACTAAAACGTTTCAGAAAATATTTTTTGAATGATGCGTAAATCCTTGTGCTCACATTTTGAGAACATTACCAGTTTAATATTACTGGAAGAATATTTGCTCATAACTTTGAGAAAACCTTCCCAGAACGTTCTGAGGACATTCTCTGCTAATATCTCGTTCCTTTAATCAAATAACAAACAAACGCGTGTTTGCTGCATGCAAGTATACCGCATTCACACAATTTATACTTTTATGGAAAATAATAATGTAAGTGATTATAAAACGTCTGTTTCACAGTTTGCAATTACCCATGATTTTCATACCTCATTACCCGTCAGATCCTTTTTTCACGCTCCGATATTTAATGTACCTCTGTAAGGGTGTGTTTAGGGTTGGGGTAGGTATAGCTTACAATATAATAGGTAGAAAAAATATTTATTGTTGCTGTATTAGCTTTATCCCTTCTATCCACAACCACGAATATAACACGTAATTACTGTATGTGCATTACTGTAAGGGTAGGTTTAAGGTTGTGGTAGGTGTACACATCATAATTGAAATATTTTTTCGTTGCATTGTTCTCCTGTTTTAATGGAAGATAGCAAAATTTAATCGACAGACCACCGGGGATCGGCTCTAGTGCGCCACCTTTGTCCCGTTTAATAGAACGACAGCGACATATTTCAATATTCAATAGAGCTCAGTCATGGGTCGCGAGTATATTTCATTTATGGCATGAACGAAAACGAGGACGTGAAAGACTCGATTAATGTCGATTGTTTAGCAGCTGATGAGATATCTATCTGAAAAGACTTTAAGGAGACAAAAACGGCATCAAACATTTCTGAATTGTGAAAATTACTTAATCTAGGACTTTTATATAGTGCACGCCATTGTAACGGTAAATCCGTCGCAGCCGCGATTTAACCGCGTTAAATCCAATATGGCGGCTATACTGACTTTCGGCTATTTTGTGCGGAATGAGTTGGAGATAAAGGATAACTTAATTCTGTCTCATTAAAATATGCACAGCTAATTAGGCTATTTTTAATAGCTACAAATCGATATCTGCTGACAAAAACAATAGAGCCCTGCTCAAAACACAGAAAATGTAATGGATTTAATGGGAATTGTAATGGTTTTACTGGAAACTATAATGTGTCTACTGGTATGTGATGGATTCTATTGGTGGGGTGTTAAATCCTATTGGGAAAATGCCCAAAACACACAACAAAATGGAATTTTGTAATGGTTTTACTGGGGAAAGCTAATGGTTCATAATGGTATTTTAATGGAAACCATTTGAATTTCTGTGATATTTCTATTGTGCTTCTATTGTTTTTTTTAACCATGGGTTCAAAGATCAATACTGGATTTATTACGGATAATGCATGTTTTATCTCACGTTATTTTGAATTGGCGACACTCATATTTTCATAGAAACGGCAAACACAAGTGTTTGTGAATCCAGGACACAGCGTGTATTTAAAGAACCAAACCCAAGCAGCAGTGTCGTGGAAATCTGTGAGTTCACGATATGAATGAGTATGCTTTTCCCTCCATCAAACGACACAAAAAGAGTTTCGCAGAAGAATAGACTGATGTAAAACACACTCGAGGCACTTCTATAAATCTCTCTTTTTTGCAATGCCTTATTAACAGCCAATTTATTATAAATTTGATTTGCAACTACAAGACGAGCATCAACTCCCATCTGAATATACGTCTATATTAATGAATTATATAGTCAGCAACCCGTGACCTTAAAACTATAATAAGAGGCGCTGGTGGCTGAATTCTTTATCGGACTCCTGTCAAACACACCCGTTCATTTGTCTTTCAGCCATCAGCAGAATTAATTAACAAGAAATGCAAAGGGTCTAAGTGAATGTCAAACAGCAGTCTATGTTAATGAAAGACACACCTAAACACTTTTCCACAAATGAAGCCCAAGTTTACGCTCACTTTTAATAATCCATTTTTTTGGCACAGAAAATGATATATTTGTGCAGTTAATGTATTGATCTCTTCTGCCCCTCGAGTGCACTTTATTTCACCGGTCATTTATCAATGAATAAAAACACCAATATGCTGTCATAATAGCAGTGTTATTTGGAAGTGTGACAACTATGCATGATTTAATGGTTAGGTTCGACATGCATTATTGTTATTTAAACAATAACAATAATGTAATTATATAAAATGGAATATAGTGCGAGTTAATCGAGTTTTAATTTAATTTTAATGATATTGCACCATAGTCTAAAATAAAGCTTTATCGCCAAAGAAATATGTAAATCTGCTCGTTGTTCTTGCTCACATTCTTTACGGGTGAAATGCATGACAAGAATTCATTTTCAGACGATTATGTTTGTGTTTTGGTTCGTTATCAATCTGCAGGGACCTCTAGATGACGAATGGGCCTGTCAGAACATTGCCAGTCAAAACATTTACCCCCCCCCCCCCATCTGCTGTAAAATGCCCTACATTCAGATAAAGAGCGCTTTTTTCCAAACTTTCTCAAGCGTCTGGAAGGAAGGCTGGGAAACTATTACGCAGTCTGATCTGTGCGTCAAGCGAAAGACTTAAAGAAATAGACTAATACAATTATCAAATGCCTGATTAATAGAGTCATTTATCATATCATGCAAACTCAAATATACAATTCCGACAATAGTGCACGATTCCATTAACTTCCCGATACCAAAAAAAAGCGTTTTTTTGTGATATGCAATGCGTGATCTCGCATATAGAGTCATTTATTATCATGCAAACTCAAATATACAATTCTGACAATAGTGCACGATTCCAGCAACTTTCCAGTACAAAAAAACGCGTTTTGTTTGTCATATGCAATGCGTGATCGCGCATAGGGTCATTTATTATCATGCAAACTCAAATAGAAAATTCCGACAATAATTTACGATTCCAGCAACTACCAAAGAAAAGCGTGTTTTTGTGAGTGCAATGCGTACTTTTGGACAACGCGTGCATGCGCTAATCTAATCTAACGCATGATCCGACACTTAAAAAAAAAAGTAATGCCACATTAAAACCAAGCGCTCGGCATCACTGTTAGAGGCGCGTGCTCGTGCGGGAGCGCGCTGCGCGTGTACTCTCCAACAAGGGTTCGAGCAGAGCTCTCGGTCAGTACTGAGATGTTGTGAGTGTCCAAGAGTCACAGCCAGGACTCTTCTGACAGGGTAAGTGTGTTTCACTCGCGAGCGCTTGTATTGGACTCGCACAAACATGCGGCGCGAGCGCAGAAGTCCGGAACGCCTCGCTTCTTTACTTCGCTCAGTGTTTTAGTGCGTCGCGGCCTGGCTAGTTAAGTTGACCTGCGACTCTTTTCTGAAGAGCACATGAAAGTCCATCATCATCATCATCATCCATCATCTGTGCTGCTGTTACAGTCGGACATGCTGAAGCCGGGCGAGCCGAGCGGTTCTGCTTTCCTCAAAGTGGACCCGACCTACATCCATCACTGGCAGCAGCTCTTCCCCCAGAACAGCGCGCTGAAAGCCGCCTCCGTGCCGCCTCCGGTGCCGCTGGAGAACCTCCGCCTGCAGAGACCCAGCCTGACGTCTCCCGCGGGTCAGATCGCGCTGTTCGGACAGACCCTGAGCTCGTCTCAAGCCAAAGAACTTTGTTTGTCGTCCAACTTTAAGAACGATAAAGGATCGCGGCTGAAGCTGAGCTCCGAGGAGCTGGACTATTATCTGTACGGACAGCAGCGGATGGAGATCATCCCGCTCAACAACCACAACGGAGACCTCAACAACAGTATGTAGCCTTATGCCTTTTCATAACGCATATACACACATTCTATTAAAAATCAAGAAGGGTCACATGCATGGGACTTCTCTGATGCTTCGAAGAAGCACATAATCAAACAACATATCAATAAACATAGTTGTTTAAAACGCAAAATAATCATATATGCAACTCAATAGAGAAATATGGTTCTTAAAAACTACACAACTCGGGAATAATCTTAATTATTACCGCTTTATTAAGCTACAAACCTAAA
>JAPDDM010000276.1:200000-205000 GCA_027474115.1 Schizopygopsis malacanthus | reverse complement strand
TTGATATATTTACTAAATATCTTCATGCAACATGATCTTAACATCTAATGATTTTTGGCATAAAAGATAAATGTATAATTTTGGCCCATACAATGTATTGACTAAATATATCTGTGCTGCTTATGACTGCGCATGCGCTCCAGAGTCATGTATCAGGGAGCAATTACATGTTTTAATTTGAATGTTTTATTATATCAATATTTGTATTAATTTGAAAACAAAAATGATTTTTTTTTTTTTTTTTTTTTTTACATGATGTGCCAATTAATGAATCACAAATGAATCCCATATTAATTTGGGCTGAGAAATCCTCCCCCAAAAGATCACTTAAAGTATTAATTATGTTAAATGAGAAAAGCATTGAATAGACATTCCACAAAAGAAAAAGTAGCATTAGAAAGAAACAAATTGACTCAACTTTGCATAGTTAATGTAAAAGTCTAATCCAATTGTTTCTTTCTAATGCAACTTTGTTTTTGTTTTTTTTTTTTTTGGGGGGGGGGGGATTTCTCAGCCCAAATGGATATAGAATTAATTTGTGATTAATTAACTGCCACATCATGTAAAAAAAAAAAATTTTAAAAAAATAATACAATTATTGAAATAATACAACATTCAAATGATAATAAATAGACATTATAAAATGAATACTGAAATATGAAACAACACTCTAAATATCAAACTGTCTTAATGTCATTGAATCATTCATTCAACTGATTCGTTCAAACGCTGATTCATTCAGGAACGAATCAAGTAAGATGCTGCGCCTCATTTCACATACTATCCACCCTAAATAGAATTCAGAAATAGAATTAGTGTGCCCCAAATCATAGTATGCTTAATAAAGTGTGCCAAAGATTCACGGATGGTCAGAACTCGAAGTGCAGACGAGGATTCGATTAGAACTACAAAAGTGTTAAAAACTACAAACATGGCGGATAGGTAGAGAAACAGATTTGACTCCTGATAAATAATAATCAGTCTAACCTGATTTAAAAACTATTAATTTGAATGTTATCCACGTTATATTTAATCTACACTGTGAACTTGTGTAATGATGCGTTTGGTCGTTAACTTTGAAATGCATCATTATACAAACACATGAGCGGAGATCTCGTTATGAAAGACCCGCGATGTGCTTCTTCATTTCTCTCCAATACGGTCAGAAATCAGATGAAATGTGGATGATGTTAACTGTGATAAGATGATTGACAGGCGGTTTAAACAGTGACCGGATGTGTAACTAATCAACAGAGCGTTCGTTAAAGACGTTAAAGTAGTGTCCTGAAGCGTGTCTACTATTCTGCTGCATACTCAAACTTTACTGTTTCTTCACTAAAAGAGAGCATGCTGTTAGGACACAGTACAAGCATCAGTGTTGATGAAAGAGTCACTGAATCATTGACTCACTTGATTCGATTCATTCAGTAACGAATCACTGCTGTGTGTCGATCAGAGACGCTCAGCTGTTCTGCTCGGGCTTTGATTGGAGCTATTTTCATGAAACTTCATGTTTATTGAACGGTTGTATAAATCAATATCACATATGCAGTGGTGCAGTGGTGTGATATTAATAAACTACCAGTCAAACGTCTGATAAAGAAGTCTCTTCTGCTCATCAAGCCTGCATTTATTTGATCCAATATACAGCAAAATACAGTACAATTATGAAATATTTTTACTATTTAAAATATCTGTTTTCTATGTGAATATGTATTAAACTGTAATTTATTTCTGTATTTTCAGCATCATTACTGCAGTCTTCAGAGTCACATGATCTTCAGAAATCATAATAATATGCTGATTTATTATTAATGTTGATAACAGTCGTGTTTTACTTTTCTTTTCAGGATTCATTAATGAATAGAAAGTTCAGAAGAACAGCATTTATCTGAAATAGAAATCTTTTGCTACATTATTAATATATTTATCGTCACTTTTGATCAATTTAAAGCATCCTTGCTAAATAAAAGTATTAATTTCAATAATCCCCCCCCAATAAAAATTATACTGACTCCAAGCTTTTGAAAGTTATAATGTTACAAAAGCCTTTTATTTCAGATTTTTCTATTCATCAAAGAATCCTGAAAACAAAATGTACTCAACTGTTTTAAATATTGATAATAATAATAATAATAATGTTTTTTGAGCAGCTTATTGTTATGATTTCTGAAGATCATGTGACAAGACTGGAGTAATGATGCTGAAAATACATTATATGAAATAAATTATACTTTAACACATATTCACACAGAAAACAGCTGTTTTAAATTCTAATAATATTTCATAATTGTACTGTTTTTGCTGTATTTTGGATCAAATAAATGCAGGCTTGAGCAAAAGAAACGTCTTTAAAAACATTAAAAATCTTACTGATCAAAAACATTTGACTATATGATATAAATATAAAAAGGTGATTTTTTTGCACTCATATCTTTAATTTTCGGCTAATAAAACTTCATTCAAACAGTCAGTCCTGCATCAGTGTATAATGATGGATAGGTCTGCATTAAATGCCTTTTAACACGTTATTTATTCCATAATTAACTGTACCAAATGAACGTATGTGTGCATGTATATGAGGGATAAACACAGGAGTCTGTCAGTTCCTTCGCCTGCAGAATTATGAAGTCTGGAATGCTTTTCTAAAGAATATTATACACGCGTCTCTCGTCAATATTGCCCGTTATAAGCCATATTTCCCAGCTATAAATCCAGCCAATGGCTCTGTTCGGGGGTGTTTGACCGCCAGCGTGTCCAGCTCAAACATCTCTCCCAGTAATAGCGTGTCTTGTTAGAGTCGCTGTCATGATGCCCCGAGCGCGGCGGGAGTAATGTGACGTTTATGAACTAAACACTGTACCTGTGCTGTTTTACTGCGCTGTCTCTAGAGCGGCTGTGTGGAGGACGAAGACTCTTAAAGGAACAGTCGCCCACAAAAAGATCATTCTGCTTCGTGTGCTCTTCCAAACCTGTATGAGTTTATGTCTTCTGTTAAATACCAGATATTCTGAAGGATAATGGGAACCGTTTCTGGTCCACATTGACTTCTGTAGTATTTCTGATATTATAGAAGACCCAAAACCATCTTGAAACCAGAATTTGTATTTTTGGGTGGACTATCCCTTTAAAAGCTCTCCCATGTTTTTGTAACATTGAGATAAGTTTGTAGTTTTATTAACTAGTTATTTTTATTTTTTCTTTACTTTAAGTTTTGTTAATGTTTTAGTAATTGATTTTGTGCGTTTTTAGTTTTAGTTTTCAGTTTGAGTACATGAAGTAAAAAAAAAAAAAAAATAGGGAAAACATTTTTTTTATTTGTATATTTTTGTTACATTCAGTAATTTTTTGTGTGTTTTACAATTTTTGATTCTGATTTTTAATGTCTATATATTTTAATATTTTTTTTCAGTTAGTTTTAGTTATTTTAATACATCAAGTTAAACCAAATTAAAAATTACGTAAGGTTTTAGTACGTTTTTTTGTGTTTTTATTATATTTTCTATTTTTCTAATAAAGTTTTTTTATTTCAGTTTTAGTTATTTTAGGACATGAAGTTAAACTAAAAATTAAAATAAGGAAAATTAATGTTTTTGATTTTTACATTTTTGTTACACTCAGTAATTTTTTGTGTTTTACAATTTTTGATTTGTGTTTTTTAATATCTATATATAAAAAAAATCACTTAGTTGTAGTAATATTAATATATCAAGTTAAACTAAATTAAAAATTACGTAAAGTTTTAGTACGTTTTTTTTGTGTTTTTATTATATTTTCTATTTTTCTAATAAAGCTTTTTATTTCAGTTTTAGTTATTTTATTAAATGAAATTAAACTAAAAATGAAAATAGGGAATTTCTTTTTTTTAATTTTAATATTTGTAAATGTTTCATTACTCAGTAATTTGTGTGTTTTGTAATTCTTGGTGTTTTTTAATATTTCTTGAGAATTGTTGCTTTCAGAACTAGTTTAATTAAAATAAGTGAAAAAATATTATTATTAAAATTATGCTTTTTATAAAAAAATAATATATATATTGTTGTAAAATGAAGATTAAATTTAACATGAAAGACTGTTAATTTTCAACTTTTTTTTAAAGATGACTAAAAGAATGAAATCCAAAGTGAAATATGAATGATGAGTTATTATTTACTTTATAACTAACTCTAAATAAATATCGGTTCTGCATGTCATTTATCGGGCATATAAACATGCATATAATTGGTATCGGTATCGGTTATAAAAAAATCAATATCGGTCAATCAATATATATATGTATATATTTAAAAAAAAACATTTTTTTTGTATTATTTAATTGTTTTATTTCAAGTAAGAGTACTCTATTAGGCTGGCAGATTATGAAAACACTTGGACTGAATGCGTTTATGAAATATTTCCAGTCGTGGGCGATAGAAATCATATTTTCTGACGCTGGTCTGCCGTGATTGGCTGAGCGTGATGATGTCATGGCCAGGATGATGCTTTGATCTCTGCTCTTGTTTAACGAGGCTGTAATTAGTCACTGGAGTTATGTCATGCTTCATGTGTGTCTGTGTTGTGACAGAAAGCGTCTCAGACGCGAGCGCTTCATCTGAACATCTCAGGAATCTCAGCTTTTATGTTATTTTAAGACTTGTTTAGTCTGTGCGTCTGACTTTAAGCGCTAATATTACACATATCCACATCCAGCTCAGCCTGTCAGGATATTATTATGATGTGAACACTGTTATGATATTAGAAATGACTGGATTTAACATAGATATCCGTTCCTGCTTTATTCTGATTGTCGCTGACAGCAGAGAAAAATCCATAATTATATTAAAAATTAAAGAAAGAATGATATTCAGTCAGAATAGCAATATAATTAGGTTAAACGCAAGCTAAACTTTGTGCATCCAATTTATATAATTAATTTCCAATATGTTTAATAACCATTTTTATACCTGTTTACGCATTTTAAATATTAATCAACAGTTTTATTAACCAGGCTGGTCATGTTA
>JAPDDM010000276.1:185000-195000 GCA_027474115.1 Schizopygopsis malacanthus | reverse complement strand
CGGAGGGGCTTTTAACATCGAGCTGATCTTCTTCATGAAAGCGTGTGTTGTAGCGCGGCTCCAGATGAGCTGCAATATCTCGATGGAATCCTCTTCAAAGCCGCCGGTGATGGATGGAGTCCGCGTTGGCTGTTTGGTTTGCTCTGACGGTAACGTCCGCTGGCATCTCCTGCGCAGGGGGCATCCATGACTCACCCAACCGCAGCAGTAAATCGCTTTCAGCACGCTTTGATCTGCACAGATTCATGCGTGTTTGGGAGGTGACGGCAGGCTTGTACGAGCCGGTCTGAGCGTGTGCAGGACCACCCATCGCTCCCCAAACAGCCTCATTGAGTCCCACTGCATTCACCGGAGCGCTGCGGTGTTTATGTTGAGCCGAGAGCCGTGTTTTCTCTCTCTTTCTCGCGCTTATGAGATGCTGCTGATTTATGGACTCGGCTCTTGTTTTATTTTGATGTCGTGGTGGAAAGAATTAATAAAATGCACCGATCTCAGCACTTCCAGCGGGACCAAAGAGTCAAACGTTTGTAGGTTTTTCTCCTCCGCTCACATGTCTGTCAGTGTTATGTCTAAAAATAATATTTGACCCTGGAGCACAAAAACAGTCATAAAGGGTACATTTTTGGGAATTGAGATGTATGCATCATCTGAGAGCTGAATAAATAATATTTCTATTGATGTATGGTTTGGACAATATTTGAAAATCTGGAATCTGAGGGTGCAAAAAAATCTAAATATTGAGAAAATCATCTTTAAAGTTGTTCAAATGAAGTTCTTAGCAATGCATATTACTAATCAAAATTAGGTTTTGATATATTTAAGGTAGGAAATTTACTAAATATCTTCATGGAACATGATCTTAATATCTAATGATTTTTGGCATAAAAGAAAAATATATAATTTTGACCCACACAATGTATTTATTGTTGGCTATTGATGCAAATATTGCGGCCAGATCTTCTGGAATTTACCGCTGGCTCTGATGAGTGGTTAACCATGAGACATAATTAATTATGGGTAAATCTAATGGGCAGTCTTTGTTCTCATTAATCTATTATTTGTTCCAATAGTTTTGGCTGAGGGCAAAATCATCATATTGTATTTTAAACATCATTAATGCTGTATATCAGAGCGCTGCCGCTGTACTTTTCTGACTCAATTGCCAAGCAACTTTTATAATGGCTGTTGTTAGTTACAATTATTGTTCAACACACATATAAATAATAGTAGTATTTAATAATACACTCTAAACAATGCTGGGTGAAATACAAGCCAGTGTTAGGTAAATATTGGACAGAACACATGCTGGGTTGTTTTCAACCAACAGTTGGGTTAAATGTTTAACCTTCTGGGCAGAAACCCAACCACTGGGTTCGTCTATATTTAGGGCCCTATGAAATCCGTTTTATTTTTTCCCAAATTCCGTTTTATTTTTTTCAAAAATATTTTTTTTTCTGTTTTAATTTTTCTGTATTTCTGGACTCCTTTTTAATGATCAAATTAACATTTTATTAATCAAAAAGCATGTTTAATTAATTAAAATCATGAAACGTAACATAACTGTCAGACTTTGTTTCCCTGCGTCTTGTGCCTTCATGTGCTTCCCTGTGTTTCCGTGCCCATATATGGTCCTTCCTGTTTCCCAGTCATTATTAGTTCAGTTAGTCCCACTTTGTTTCCCTGCGTCCGTGTGTCGTGATAATGTGCTTCCCTGTGTTCCAGGTTGTCTAGTTAGTTCTATCTATCTATCTATCTATCTATCTATCTATCTATCTATCTATCTATCTATCTATCTATCTATCTATCTATCTATCTATCTATCTATCTATCTATCTATCTGTCTGTCTGTCTGTCTATCTATCCATCTATCCATCTATCCATCTATCCATCTATCCATCTATCCATCTATCCATCTATCCATCTATCTATCTATCTATCTATCTATCTATTCTAATGTCTTTAATAAGTTGAACCAAACTTTTATTTTGACGGGTTGCCGTGAATACCTTTAATGTTCTGTGTGTATATGATATGATGCTAGTTTTACTCAAATGAAATGGTAAAATGTTTGTGAAGTGACAGTTCTGGAGCTTTTGTTCATATATTTATGTCCTCATTGAGACTGCAGACGAGCGCCACACGTGCTGTGTATAACGCTAGTAAACAAAACCGTGCATCTGCTCCATTCATACAGAGACGCGCAGAACATGCAGGATTCATATTTAAATACACTTTTGCGGCGTAATATTTACAGATACTAGTCCATATCGCGATTTGATTCAAGAATAATGACCTGCTTTTGATTAATTCATCCAAACTTTGACACATTCTGCGTTAAACTGTAAATTCAATTTTTATGACTGGATTCCGCGATTCCGTCCGCTTTTTCTGCATCGCGGAAATCACAGGGCCCTACATATTTTAACATACGCTGGGTTCGTCCATATTTTACTCGTCCATATTTTAACCTGCGCTGGGTTCGTCCATATTTTGCCCAGCGCTAGGTTGTCCATATTTTACTCGTCCATATTTTACTCGTCCATATTTTAACCTGCGCTGGGTTCGTCCATATTTTGCCCAGCGCTAGGTTCGTCCATATTTTACTCGTCCATATTTTAACCTGTGTTGGGTTCGTCCATATTTTGCCCTGCGCTGGGTTCGCCCATATTTTGCCCTGCACTGGGTTCGTCCATATTTTACTCATCCATATTTTAACCTGCGCTGGGTTCGTCCATATTTTAACCTGCGCTGGGTTCGTCCATATTTTGCCCTGCACTGGGTTCGTCCATATTTTGCCCTGCACTGGGTTCGTCCATATTTTACTCGTCCATATTTTAACCTGCGCTGGGTTCGTCCATATTTTACTCGTCCATATTTTAACCTGCGCTGGGTTCGTCCATATTTTACCCAGTGCTGGGTTCATCCATATTTTACTCGTCCATATTTTGCCCAGCGCTTGGTTCGTCCATATTTTAACCTGCGCTGGGTCCGTCCATATTTTACCCAGCGCTGGGTCCGTCCATATTTTACCCAGCGCTGGGTCCGTCCATATTTTACCCAGTGCTGGGTTCGTCCATATTTTGCCCAGCGCTTGGTTCGTCCATATTTTAACCTGCGCTGGGTCCGTCCATATTTTACCCAGCACTGGTCCGTTCATCCATATTTTACTGTCCATATTTTACCCAGCGCTGGGTCCGTCCATATTTTGCCCTGCACTGGGTCCGTCCATATTTTGCCCAGCGCTGGGTCCGTCCATATTTTACCCAGTGCTGGGTCCGTCCATATTTTACCCTGTGCTGGGTCCGTCCATATTTTACCCAGTGCTGGGTCCGTCCATATTTTACCCTGCGCTGGGTTCGTCCATATTTTACCCAGCGTTGGGTCCATCCATATTTTGCCCAGCGCTGGGTCCGTTCATATTTTATCCAGTGCTGTTTGCAGTCTGTGTGCATTGTTTAGTGTGTAGTATTTAGTAATGGAAAACATTCTGTGTGTTCATGATAGTGATGTTAGTTACATTGTCCTCCATTAGATGGCAACAAGAGACTGTTTTTAAGTAAAGCAGTAAACACTTTTATATTAAAAGAGACTGAAATACAATTTCAACAACAGCTTGTAAGACGCAACCAACAAATGCACAGATCAGCACTGTCATAGAAAATCCCCTTTAACAGATGAAAGGATAGTACAACAAAGATATCGCTTTCCTCAGCGGACATTCAAACTAATGTTTTACTGTGAATATGAGATTGATCTGAAGAATGAATGCTGTATAAGATGCACACTCGCTCAGTCAATCTCTCTCTCATATATACAATACAATACGCTTTCAATGAAGCAACTCAACGTTCCTGAGATTCGAATCCATGACGGAAGAAAGTAGTTCTGCACAAAAGAGGGCTTCTAAAGACATTCCATTGTTGTTTTATTTATATATATATATATATATATATATATATATGCATGAAAATGAATGATTTTATATAAAATGATTTACAATGATTTTATTAAATACTATTGAGATGTATATTTTGTTTTATAAACTGTTTATTTAATGTGTTTTTAGTTTCATAAACAATATGATTTTATATATTTTATAATGGATTTACATATTTTACAGTCATTTTATTGAATACATTTTGTTTAATATTAATATTGTTTCTAGTTTCACAAACATGTTCTGGATGAGACTAAATCAAGGATGGTGATAAATTCAAGCATGACTATGAATTATGTAATATTTTATACTGGATTACATATTTTACAGTCATTGTACAGTCATTTTGATTTCTAAGCATTTTTCAATTCAATTCAACTCTATAGTGCTTTTCACGATACAAATCATTGCAAAGCAGCTTTACAGAAAATATTCAGTTTCTACATTATATTTTAAGAGTAGGTTATTAGTGGTGACTATAGCAGAAATGTACAGTAAAAATCATGCAGTTAGTTACAAATGACACGTAATCAAACAGACGCTATTAACTGCAATGATTATATGTTGCGATTAAACGTTGTGCTTGAATGTTTCAGGTCGTGTATCTTCTACCGGGCGTGTGCAGATATTCCTCGAGGAACGGAGCTCCTGGTTTGGTACAACGACAGCTACACATCTTTCTTTCGGGATCCCTCTGCAGTGCGTCGCACAAGACGAAAACCGTAAGAGAAGCTCTTCTGCATCGATCGCATCTGAACCATTCACACACTTCCTAATCCCACTAACAGTGTTGAGGGGGTAATGCATTACAAGTAACGTAATCAGATTACATTTTTCAAGTAACTAGTAAAGTAATGCATTACTTTTTAATGTGCACAAAAATATCTGAGTTACTTTTTCCCCATTTATTGACTGACTTGTTCCCATATTGGGAGAAATCAGAAGTACAGAGGCGTTGAATATGTGTGAATATGATCTTAATGTAGTTCTAGAGTCTAGAACTACAACTTTACACCACCTCAGAAAATATTTGGCTTTCCAAGTGCCACCATTATGACCGACATTAAAATACAGTATAGCACTATGCACAGTAAAAAAAAAACAAGAAAAAAAGAGTCAGTTTTATTCCTAATAAGAATATTTGTTATTGTTAGCCAATTAAAACATTTTAAATACACAGTTTGGACATTAACACTGCAGCATGCTTACTTCCAGGTAAATAAAAAAAACGTAATTATTAAATTAAAATATATTGTACCTAAAAATGTACTGTACTTCGATGTTAAAAAACTGTACTTAAATATAGATTAAATGAAAATGTATTGTACTTAATATTTAAGTACAATTTTTTATTTAACTTTTAAGTAGCTACAATACATTTTCATTGAATCATTATTTAAGTACAGTACAGTTTTATTTAACTTTTACATTTACATTAATGCATTTAGCAGACGCTTTTATCCGAAGCGACTTACAGTGTATTCAGGCTATACATTTTTTTGTCAGTATGTGACAAAAATAAAATAAAAAAGTACTTGATTTTTTTTTTTTTAAATAACACAGGCTGTATGTGAAGCTGCAAGTAACAATATCATGCATTTATGAATAAAGTAATGGATAAATCATTGTATCAGATTCAGCTTTATTCGCCATGTGTGTGCAACCACACAAGGAATTTGTTGTGGTTTTTAAGAAGTCTTGGTACATACACACATACATACAGAAGATAGACATCAGAAGAATGTCTATCTATAGACATCTATAGTCTATCTAAGAATATATGTTCTCCCAGCGAAGGCTGTTGAAAACCCCCCCCCCCCCCCCGCAGAGATGGATTTTATTACAGCTATTTTCAAGGCTTGTAATGTACTCACATAAAAAAAAAAAACGTTCATAAAGTTTATTACTTCTAACAATATGTTTTTGCATATTTGCATATAAAAATTAAAAAATAATTTGTTTATTTCTGCACAGGAGAGACTTGGTGGAAATATATATCGGTATCGGCTATCGGCCAAAATTATTTGAAAAATATCAGCACATCTGCAAAATCTAATATCGGGCATTTATGAATGAATTAATCGTTAAATCAGAAGAATCGGCCAGCTTAGTGTTCATGCACGTTCTCCCAGCGAAGGCTGTAAAACAAACCCTGCAGAGATGGATTTTATTACAGAAATTTTCAAGGCTTTCAATTTACTCGCATAAAAAAAAGAATTTTTATAAAGTTTATTACTTCTAACAAATACGTTTTTGCTCAAAATTAACCAAAATTAAAAATTATTTGTCTATTTCTGCACAGGAGAGACTTGGTGGAAATATGTATCGGTATCGCCAAAAATTAAAATCTAATATCGTGCATTTATGAATGAATTAATGATAAATCAGAGGAATCGGCCAGCTTGCTCACGTTCTCCCAAAGTCTGTTGGGAAAAAAACCAAAGATGTATTTTATTAAAATCAAGGTCAAAAAAAAAACTTTGAAAAAAACTTATCAAATACAGTTTTTGCTCAAAATTAACCCAAAAAAAAATATCTGGAGAGACTTGGTGGAAATATGTATCGGTATCGGCCAAAATTATTTGAAAATATCGGCATATCGGCAAAAATCTAATATTGTGCATTTCTGAATGGATAAATCAGAAGAATGGCCTTCATGCAGGTTCTCCCAGCGAAGGCTGTCGCTGGAGGACAGAGCGAGTCTGACAGTCCAGTGTTTACAGCAGACAGACTTTATGAGTTCAGTCGTGTTTACACAGAGCTCTTTACAGCGTGTCGTGTGATCTGAGAGACGTGCTGTTGAGAAACACTGCGAGAGAGGAGCTCTTCGCTGATCAGAAGCTGTTTTGACACGTTGTCTGTGGAGCTCAGGATTCATGTTTGAGTCTGAACATATGAAGACTCAGATCTGCTCAGATGAACATGTAATCAGCGCGGTCAGCGGAGTCCTGAGAGACTCTGTGTGTTTCTCCACGTTCAGTCTAATCTCAGGTCTGCGGCTGACGCTCAGCGGTGATCAGACGACTTCTGGAGATTCATGCTGCATCTAAGGCGCTGGCGTTATTGAATCAGAGCGCTCTCACACGTCTCGTCTTACAGTCGGCTAATTCAGTGTTTATGTGCACGGCATGCTCTGTGATGATGAATTCTGGAATGTGCTTCAGCCTTTCTGAACATAAAGTGTCTTTGAAAGCATCTGAAGACGTCGGTTCCTCGTCCGAGATCTGACTCCATGGCTGATTCTCTAAAGCTGTGTAGTCATTTTTAGAATAAAGAAACGCATTACATTTATTTTTAAAGATATATAGTTATTTATTTGCCAATTTAAGAAATCGTTCAGATGCTTTATGTCTGTGTGACCAATTCAATTATACACGAGCATTCAAAAGTTTAGGGTCAGTAAAATGTATTTTTTTAAAAATAGTATAATTAAACCTTTCAAATAGTGACAGTAAAGACATATATAATGATTTCTATTTCAAATCAATTTTGTTCTTTTGAATTTTCTGTTCATCTGTAAATCATGAAAAATGTAATGCATTAGTTTCCACAAAAATATTGAGCAGCACGACTGTTTTCAACATTGATAATAATAATAAATGTTTCTTGAGCAGCATATTATTATGATTTCTGAAGATCATGTGACACTGAAGACTGCAGTAATGATGCTGAAAATACAGATTTGATCACAGAAATAAATTATATTTTAACACATATTAATATAGAAAACAGCTGATTTAAATTCTAATAATATTTCACAATTTGTACTATATTTTTGATCAAATAAATGCAGCCTTGTTGAGCAGGAGAGGCTTTTTGAAAAACATGGGGAAAACCCTTCTGTACAGTAGTTATATAAATGAGTGTAATTAATCAATGACTCTTTGTACAGATGGTCAAATTTTAAAATTAATATTCACTCCAGTGTAATTTTAGTATCATTGACTTACTGTTGCAGTTTTTGTTCATATTTTGAATTAGATTAAATTTTTTATATTTTCCGTCTTCATTTTTTATTTTTGTGTGTTTTTTTTATATATTTATGTATTTAAATATGACTATATAGTTTTTCTTTATTCTATTTACTGTTTTTCATATTTATTTTATTTCAAGAAAATAAGAAATGTTGCCTTGGCAGCTAATTGAGTTAATATTTTAATATACAATATCTGATAAATTACATTTTTGTAATTATTTTATTTTATTTTGGATTAATATTTATATTACTTTTTAAGTAATACAAATGTTGTCTGCTTGACTCAGATGTTCTGTTTGTGTTTCTGTGGTAGTAAATATACTGTTTATATATATACACACACACACACACACACACACACACACACACACACACACACACACACACACACACACACGTGCCCCTGGACACACACACACACACACACAAAAGCAGTCATACACACACACACACACACACACACACACACACACACACACACACAAGCAGCACAGGTATATTTGTAGCAATAGACAACAATACAGTGTATGGGCCAAAATTATACAATTTTATTTTACACCAAAAAATCATTAGATATTAAGATCATGTTCCATGAAGATATTTAGTAAGTTTCCTATCAGTAAATATATCAAAACTTAATTTTTGATTATTAATATGCATTGCTAAGAACTTCATTTGAACAACTTTAAAGATGATTTTCTCAATATTTAGATGTTTTTGCTTCCTCAGATTCCAGATTTACAAATATTGTCCAATCATATTCAGATGATGCATAAATCCCAATTCCACAAACTGTTATTTGTGTTCACATTTGTATAATTAGCAGTTTCTCAGTTTGACTCCGATGTTCTGCTGCTGTTTCTGTGGCAGTGAACGTGCCGTCTACTGTCATCGAGGCCATGTCGCGTCAGGACTCGCTCCAGCCCTTCAGCAAGAGCCCCAAACCCTCGTCTTCCTCGCTGCTCCTGCCGCGCTCCATGGTCTTCCCCCAGTCGCCCTGCTCTCGGAGCTTCTCTCTGCTGGACAAGAGTCACGTGGAGTCCAGCCTGAGTCAGATGAGCGGGAAGAACCAGCGTGTTCTGGCCAGCCCGACCTCCACCAGCCAGCTGAGCTCTGAGTTCAGTGACTGGCATCTGTGGAAGTGTGGCCAGTGCTTCAAGACCTTCACGCAGAGGATCCTGCTGCAGATGCACGTGTGCACGCAGAACCCCGACAAGTACGAGCGCACGCTGATTTATACATCCCTGAGAGCACACGTACGTCTCAGAGACGTCTATTTGATGAATGCATTTACATCTGCAAGACTGTTTGCTCATCTGCAATGCGTCTATAGGACGTCTCCTTTTAGATGTCAAGTAGACGTCTATTAGATGTCTTTAAGATGTTTATGATTTAGAATGCATGTAAAATGACATCTGCCAGACGTTTGTAGACAGCAGATGCTTTCCAGATCAAGAGATCTTTAACAGACGTCTTGCAGACGTACGCGTGCTATCTTGGATTACATTTAGTCATTTAGTTTTTATCCAAAGCCACTTACAATTGAGGACAATACAAGCAATCAGAATCAAGAAAAGAGCAATGATACGTGAGTGCTATGACACGTCTGAGTTAGCTTAACTACACGTATATAATAGATAGAAATAGAAAACAAATAGATAGAAAAAAAGAATTGACAAGAATAGAATTAGAATAGAGCGTGCTAGAGTTAGAGGGTCGAGTAAAGATGGAATAAATGTGTTTTAGCCGATTCTTGAAGATGGCTCAGGACTCGGATTGAGTCGGGTCTATTTGTTAAGTGTCATAATTCAGTTCAGTTCAATAACAGAGTCCGGGCTGCAAAATATATCAATTATAAAATAAATTCAATTCTTGCATTCTAAATTTGGGTCATTCCACCAGGAATGTTATTAAATAACATTTAATTTAAAATGCGTTATACATATTATACTTTATATATTTGACCATCTAACTCTACTAGCACTCTCTGTTATAATTCTATTTTTAATTTAGTTTTTAATTTTTAATTTAAAAACACTTGACCCTGTATCACTCGCTCGCACTATTCGTTTTCCAACTGCTTGTTT
>JAPDDM010000276.1:175000-180000 GCA_027474115.1 Schizopygopsis malacanthus | reverse complement strand
TGTGCTGGCAAAATGAGTTGAAATGAGCACATTTTATTAATTTTTTTTATATTTTTTATTTTCACATTCTCTATTAAAATAATCTTCAAAATGATAAAGACTTGCTGTAATCGGACAAAAAATGACAGAAAATCAACTTCAAGCAAAATCACGTTCCATATTTTCCTCCAGTTCTTTTCTTAATAATATTTAATCATAATATAGCTATTTTTATGTGACCTTTGTTATTAAAGATAATAATAAAGATGCAAATAAACAGTAGAGCAGCGAGTGAATGTGATTAACAGACAGATCTATATTGAGATCTACTGTAACGCATGGATATAATATAATATTACACATCAGATTTTCCCCCTAATATTAACTAAACGTTCATGTAAGACATCACAGATTATGTTATATTAAGATATATTTCTCAATAATGTACTTTATCGAGAGATCGTGCGTCTTATGCACGATTGTTCATCCTATTTCACTGGTTTGGACTCATCCAGATTTCAATATTAATATTCATAAAGCTGGAATGCTGTGCTTTATAACTTGAGAAGCAGCTGCTCCTCTCAGAAAACATACAAATAAAGATGATTTTAGATGTTTAATTACTGTTTGGAGCATCGCTAGACGAGGACTTAAAGTGAAAACCTCAGATTTAGACCGTGTGCATTCACACTCATTTTGCGGGTCACATATTTACAAGCTCTCAATTATTTATATTTTTAAAAATATACACTTATAATTAATAATAAAAGAACAAAATGATATTCTATATTCTATATACACATATATTATCTTTTATTTTTTTTTATATATTCTATTCTATTTATTTTTTTATGTATATTGTATTTTTACATTTTCTTTATATTTTCATATAATTTTAAAATGTTATATAGTCATTATTAATTTCTTGATTATTATTATTAGTTTTAATTGATGCATGTTTAATGTCATATAATATATTCTATATACACGTATATTATATATTTTTTTAAATATATATTCTATTCTATATATATATTATAAAAACAAATATATTATAATGTTATTTTTTTAAAATATATATTCTATTCTATATATATTTTATTTAATTTTTCTTATTATTTTTTCATATAATTTGTAAATGTTATATCATTTCTTCAAGCTCTTGATTATTATTATTAGTTTTAATAATAGAACTAATAATTAAATTAGAACAATTAAAGATTAGAATAATTCGAATAATTAATTAGTTATAATTATAACAATTAAAACTAATAATAATCAAGAACTTTAATAAATGATATAAAATGTAAAAGGTATTTGAAAATATTTAAAAATAAAATATATATATATATAGAATATATATAATATATACTAAACTATAATATATTTTTACGTATATTTAATTTTTTACATTTTTTAATATTTTCATATAATCTTTTATTTTATATAATTTCTTCAAGCTCTGGATTATTATTATTATTCGTTTTAATTGATACATTTCTAATGTCATATTTTATATTCTATATACACATATAGTATAATAAATGTTTTTCATATATATATTCTATATATATTTTATTTTTACATGTTTTAATATTTTCATATAATTTTTAAATGTCATATCATTTCTTCAAGCTCTTGATTATTATTATCATTAGTTTGAATTGATGCATGATTAATGTGGTATGATATATTCTATATACACGTGTTCTAATAGTCTGTTTCCTGATGAATATAAGAGATATTAAGATGAATCTGAGCTGGTTTCATGATTAATGTGGTATGATATATTCTATATACACGTGTTCTAATAGTCTGTTTCCTGATGAATATAAGAGATATTAAGATGTTTACAGTGATTGATGGGATGGTGTTTCTCCAGCAAACACACGTCATGTGTTCAGTGAAGTCTCCAGAAATACTGATCGATCATCTAGAGTCTTTATAAAGACCAGATTTGGAGCTGAAAGCATGTTTTATGTCGTACAGCTGAAACAAATCAAGCGCAAATCTTTATCTAATAAGCAAGCCGTGTGCTCAGTGCTCTTCTCCAACACAAACGATCATATAACATAATATAATAATATAACATCATATAATTTACATTTATGTAGCAGACGCATCAGCGATTCAGCATTCAGGTTATAATCTTTATCTGAACCCACAACCTTTTGCGCTGTTCAATAACCCTGTATACATAATATAACAAAATATAACATAATATAATAAAATATTACATAATATAACATCATATAATATAACATAACAGATATAACATAATATAATAAAATATTACATAATATAACATCATATAATATAACATAACATGATATAACATAATATAACAAAATATAACATAATATAATAAAATATTACATAATATAACATCATATAATATAACATAACATGATATAACATAATATAATAAAATATTACATAATATAATAAAATATTACATAATATAACATCATATAATCACTGATATAACATAATATAATATAACATCATATAACATAATATAATATAACATAATATAATATAACATAATATAATAAAATATAACAGATATAACATAACAATATAATATAACATCATATAACATAATATAACATAATAAAATATAACATCATATAACATAATATAACATAATATAATATAACATCATATAACATAATATAATATAACATAATATAATAAAATATAACATAATATAACCGATATAACATAACAATATAATATAACATCATATAACATAATATAAATACATAATATGATATAACATAATATAATAAAATATAACATAATATAACATAACATGATATAACATAACAATATAATATAACATCATATAACATAATATAATATAACATAATATAATATAACATAATATAATAAAATATCGATATAACATAACAATATAATATAACATCATATAACATAATATAACATAATAAAATATAACATCATATAACATAATATAACATAATAATATAACATAATATAATAAAATATAACATAATATAACATAACAGATATAACATAACAATATAATATAACATCATATAACATAATATAAATCATAATATGATATAGTATAATATAACATAACATAATATAACATAACATCATATCATAATATGATATAACATAACATGATATCATAATATAACATAATATCAGCATTTAACATAATATAACATAACATGATATAACATAATATAATATAACATAACAATATAATATAACATCATATAACATAATATAATATAACATAATATGATATAGTATAATATATCATGATATAACATAACATAAATAACATAACATAATAAACATATATAATATAACATAATATGATATTGTATAATATAACATAACATAATATAACATAACATGATATAACATAACATGATATAACATGATATAACATGATATAACATAATATAACATAACATAATATAACATAATATAACATAACATGATATAACATAACATAATATAACATAACAATATAATATAACATCATATAACATAATATAATATAACATAATATGATATGTATAATATAACATAACATGATATAACATAACATAATATAACATAACATAATATAACATAATATAATATAACATAATATGATATGTATAATATAACATAATATAATATATAACATGATATAACATAATATAATATAACATAACATAATATATATATAACATGATATAATATAATATAACATAACATGATATAACATAATATAATATAACATAATATAACATAATATAACATAACATGATATAACATAATATAACATAACAATATAATATAACATCATATAACATAATATAATATGATATGTATAATATAACATAATATGATATAACATAACATGATATAACATAATATAATATAACATAACATAATATAATATAACATGATATAATATAACATGATATAACATAACATAATATAACATAACATAACATGATATAACATAACATAATATAACATAATATAACATAATATAACATAATATAATATAATATAACATAATATAATATAACATAATATAATATAACATAACATAATATAACATAATATAATAAAATATAACATAACATGATATAACATAACATAACATAATATAATATAATATAACATAATATAATATAACATAATATAATATAACATAATATAATATAACATAATATAACATAACATAATATAATATATATAACATGATATAACATAACATAATATAATAAAATATAACATAATATAATATAACATAATATAATAAAAATAACATAATATAACATGATATAACATAATATAATAAAATATAACATAATATAATATAACATAATATAATAAAATATAACATAATATAACATAATATAATATAACATGATATAACATAATATAACATAATATAATAAAATATAACATAACATAATATAATATAACATGATATAACATAATATAACATAATATAATAAAATATAACATAATATAACATAACAATATAATATAACATGATATAACATAATATAATATAACATGATATAACATAATATAACATAACATGATATAACATAATATAATATAACATGATATAACATAACATAATATAACATAACATGATATAACATAACATAATATAACATGATATAACATAACATAATATAACATAACAATATAATATAACATGATATAACATAATATAATATAACATGATATAACATGATATAATATAATATAACATAATATAATAAAAATAACATAAATATAACATGATATAACATAATATAACATAATAACATAACATGATATAACATAATATAATATAACATAACAATATAATATAACATAACATAATATAATATAACATAATATGATATAACATAACATGATATAATATAATATAACATAATATAATAAAACATAACATAATATAACATAACATGATATAACATAATATAATATATCATAATATAACATAATATAATATAACATAATAT
>JAPDDM010000276.1:162500-167500 GCA_027474115.1 Schizopygopsis malacanthus | reverse complement strand
CCGCTGCTAATTACACACAATTACTAGAGTTCAAGAGAGATGAAGACGGACATATTCCCGCTCGACGTTACACTGATGATTTCTTCTTCAGTATTTGGTGGATGTGTCTCATTTGGGGTCATGAACGTGTTTTAGGAAGGCTTTGGTGTCAAACTGACCCTCATTCATTTCCATAAAAATCAAAAAACTGAAACGCTAAAATATGAATCAATACACAACAAATTTGAGATTTATCTTCTGGACATCAAAAAAATATATATATTGACAAATATATATTTAACTATACAATTTTTTTTTTTTTTTTTTACCAAACACATTTAGTAAAATATATCTATATAATTTTTTTTTCATTTATATATGTATTTCTATATATTTAATTATTGATATGCTTTAATACACATTTATTATAATAATAATAATTAAACATCAGCAGGGAACATTGTAAAAAAAAAAATGTATTTTTTTCCACATAAAAATGATAAAAAATACAATAGGCCTATATATATTTAAAAATTAATTTAGTTGCAAAGAGTCATGTCATTTGCCAAACATTCAAATATGAATCAATACACTGATCTTCTGGATCATTTTAATGTGTATATATTGTATAGATTAATTTTTTTAATCTTTAATAGATTAAAATTATCTATAATCTAATACACGAAATTAATGATGATCAGATGTCTTCTGGTATTATCATACATTTCATGGAACCCATATAGGTACAAAAAATATCACATATATATATTAAGTGCCTTTGATTCGTATTAATTTATGTATTGACAAGAGAGTGATGAATACTAGGATAACGCATTTGTCATACACGAATAATTTGAATTGAATAAAAATGTATAATAAATCCATCATAGCACCCAGTAACATTTAAAAAAATACACCGTATAGTATATATATATAATAGCCTTTGACGAAAATGGCCAAATATGTTTAAGAAAATATATTTATATGTTTTTTCCCCAAAAAATATTTTAAGTGCTTTATAAGTACATAATTTTTTTTCTATAATATTAAACTATATTAACATTGATAAAAAAAAATACAATATGGCTATATAAAAAATGCAATCAATATTAATTCTGTTTTGCTATTCCTTCCATATTTGCATATTAGCCTACTGTTTTTATAATTTTTACAAAAATGTAAAAAAAAAAAAAAGAAAAAAAAGAAATGTCTTCACTGTTCATAATATATATTTAGCACAATATCACATAGATTTTGTCCAGAAAATGAGTTTATCTAATATTTTTTCAGTCAAAAATCTGTATTTTTTTGTGGTGGTGGTGGGGGGGGGGGGGGGGCAATTATGAGTCTGTTACAGTACTGAAAGCAACAGTGAACAAGTCCTTTTACCCACACAAAGCTTGGAAAGCTGAATATTAAATACCTCTTACACTAACGACCTTCATGCAACCCAATGCAGCCGCAGCCAGTGCTTTAGCACAGCGTCACTAATACAGAGCAGGATTGATTTCCATCACCTCCACCTGTTTTCTCTTGCTCAAGTACTTTAATAATTCTTCAGACAGCAGTTCTCGCGTATTGTTCCCAGAGGAGCGTCGCGCGTTTGTAAAACAAATAGTGTAGATGTAGAGCATCCATCACGGCTCTCCAGCATGTGAACCGCAGGACAAACTAACGAGCAGATGAGAGTTATTATTTTCCAAACATACATTCGCTCGCTCTGGAATTTCCTGCTCTGAGGTCACACGTTCACAAGCAATTAGCAAGAGCCTTGGACTTTCTTAGACGTCTCACGTAATTGGAAACAAAGTCTGTGAGAACCGCTGGACTTTGTTCCGGCTGCGTCCCAATTCACATACTATCCGCCCTAAGATAGTATTCAAACATAGAATTATTATATCCCTTAAAAAAGATGCCAAAGATGGTCTACTACTCCCGGTCAGGATTCGAAGTGCAGACGAGGATTCGGTTCGAACTACAAAGGTGTTAAAAACTACAAACATGGCGGATATGCGGGGTAGAGAAACGGATTTGAGCGATAAATAATCAGTCTGATTAAAAACTATTAATTGAATGTTATCCACGTTATATTTCATCTACACTGTGAACTTGTATAATGATGCGTTTGGTCATTAACTTTGAAATGCATCATTATACAAACACATGAGCGGAGATCTCGTTATGAAAGACCCGCGATGTGCTTCTTCATTTCTCTCCAATACGGTCGGAAATCAAATCAAGATGATTGACAGGTGGTTTAATTAAGTAACAGAGCATCTGTTAATGACGCAGCTATGACGAAGTAGTGTGTCCCAAAGCGTGCATACTATTCTGCTGGAGTACATACATTTAAGGGCATAGTATAAGTAGGAGAGTGTGTGTGTGTGTGTGTTTGAGAGTGTGTGTGTGTGTGTGTGTGTTGAGAGTGTGTGAGTGTGTGTGCGTGAGTATGTGTGAGTGTGTCTGAGCATGTGTGTGAGTGAGTATGTGTGTGAGAGTGAGTATGTTTGTGAGTGTGTGTTTGTGAGTGTCTGTGAGCGTGTGTGTGTGTCTGTCTGTGTGAGAGTGATTGAGTTTGTGTGTGTGTGTGTGAGTGAGCATGTGTGTGAGTATGTGTGTGAGTGAGTATGTGTGTGAGTGTGTGTGTGCGTGTGAGAGTATGTGTGTGTGTGCGTGTGAGAGTATGTGTGTGTGTGTGTGTGTGTGAGTGAGTATGTGTGTGTGTGAGTGTGCGTGTGAGAGTATGTGTGTGTGTGTGTGAGTGTGATAGCGTGTGAGTAAGTGTGTGTGAGAGAGAGTGTGAGTGTGTGTGTGTGAGTATGAGTGTGTGAGAGAGTGTGTGTGTGTGTGTGTGTGAGAGTGAGTATGTGTGTGTGAGAGTGTGTGTGTGAGCGTGATTGAGTATGTGTGTGTGTGTGTGTGTGAGTATGTGTGTGAGAGTGTGTGTGTGTGTGTGTGTGTGAGAGAGTGTGTGAGTGTGTGTGTGTGTGTGTACGTGAGTGTGTGTGTGTGTGTGTGTGTGTGTGTGTGAGAGATAGTGTGTGTGTGTGTGTGTGTGAGAGTGTGTGAGTGTGTGTGATAGTGTGTGAGAGTGTGTGAGTGTGTGTAAGTGTGTATACGTAGCATTGGACTTTCTGAAACGTCTCCAAGACGTGGAGTCTGTGAGAACGGCTCTAACGAGGAGCGAGTCTGTGGTGGTCTCTGAGAAACACCATCAGCGCTTTTCATCGACGTATTTACGACCCATCAAACTCTGCTCTCGTGAGCGCATTAGAATAATACGACCGCTGGAAATATGCACTTACACTGTCAGCAGCACAGTGTTATTCTTCCAGTGAAAAAAGACCCGCGTTAAGAGGAACACTTACAATAATATTAGTCCAGAAAACGCTGTAATACGTGTATTATGAGGAGGAATTGCTCCAGAGAGCAGAGATGAAGCGAGATGTTCTGAACTGATGAATATAAATACATGAATCTTCAGAGCAGCACGAATACTTGCGTTACATTTACAGTAAAAATATCAACCAGGTCACATGATAGATCATTTTCATATTCTCTCTGGTTAATGAAAAAAAAAATATATATATAAAATTACAATATATATGTTAATATTATCCATAACTTTATAATTCTTTAAAATGTATGAATGAATGATGCATTTATATAGCGCTTTATTGTGTATTGCTGTACACACACACAAGGGCACGGGCACGCACACGCAAACACACAACCAAAACCTGTTCCGGACTGATTAAAATACTTCATCCTTTATTCAACACAAGCTCTGAGCTGCAACAAACACTCTAGACAGAGTTTGAAAAGAGATCAGAAAAATATTTATTTAAACTGACAGATACAAATCTAGTAGAACACACAAACACGCATGCTCTACACACACACACACACACACACACACAGACACACACACACACACACACACACACACATGCTCTCACATACACAGACACACACACACACACACACACGCTCTCACTTTGTATTGTACTTACACACACACGCTCTCACTTACACACACACACACACACACACACAATAAATAAAAGGCTTAAGAAGCTCTAAAGTGTTAATAATCCTGCCGTGATTTATTGAGAAGCAGCGCCACCTGCTGAAATCCCTCCCATGGGACTGTGTGCAGACCCTGAAGGACAGACCCGGTCCGTGCTCCGAGAGTCTGACGTCAGGTGCTCCGGCGGCTCATGGCCTGCTGGATCTGTCGGTCCAGCTCAGAGATGATCCTGTCGCTGTGTGTGTAGACGCCGGTGCGCAGCAGTGTGTCTCTCTCCTCCAGCAGACGCGTCACGTGTTCATCTGCGCTCTGGTTTACACACTCGCTCTCGCTCTCGCTCTGCCTCTCCTCCTGCTGCTTCAGCCTGATCACAGTCAACGCATCAATCAGTCAGGCTGTATAACACGTATACTAACACAATATAACCAGATCGAGTGAGACACAGCACTACTGAAACATCTGATGACACTGACTACAGATACTACACTGAGAACAACCCCCCCCTCCAAAAAAAACCCTCAGATGAACTCGGTTGACTCTGATTTCATGCTGATGTTTTAAATGTAATGCAGACCTAATTGAAACCATGCTCATTCTGAGGAGTCCAGAACTTCTGCTTATCTTAGTTTGTCTTACAGCTCCATGATAAAAATGTGTTTTTATTTTTTTACTGCAACTATGGTTTAAAACTAGTTTAAAAAAGCGTAATGTGCTTGTTTGTAGGGATGCACAATTTGGACCAAAATGTTGTGATTATAAATAAATGTGACTAAATAATAATACATTAAAATATTAAACAAAATAAGAAATTAGACTATTGTATGGAAGCTTTTTTCTGCTATAGGATTAAAAAAAAAGATAATTGCATCTTTATTGCATCTCTTTTTATCTTTATTTCTGAGGGAAACAAGTTAGAATTGTGAGATAAAAAGTCAGAAGTTCTATAGTTTTTCAAAAAAAAAAAATAACAAAAGTAACTTATTAGTAACTT
>JAPDDM010000276.1:90000-157500 GCA_027474115.1 Schizopygopsis malacanthus | reverse complement strand
AAACTCCAGACTTTTTATATCGCAACATTATTTTCTGATAAGCACATTCTCCATGCACAACCTCGTTTATGGAAAAATATTAATACTAGGGGTGGGCATAGATTAATTTTTTTAATCTAGATTAATCTAGATTAATTTTGAATTAATCTTTACTAGATTAAAATGGCTCGAATTCTGCGAAGGCTTCAGAATATGTGTGTCCAAATAATGACTAAAAGTACAGAGTTCAGGTGGCGCTAGACCAGGGGCGCATCTCCTGTTTCCAAAAGCATCACAAAGCGGCCCTATGATAATTGGTGATGAAAATAAACTATTTCAATAAGATGTACTTGTGTTTACTAACGTTTATTCAGTTAAACATGAATTTTCTGTAGGCCTACATGACTTGTGAGCTCGCATGGCTTAAAAATTTTTGAAGCAAACCCGGCGGCCATGCATCCAGAACTCACGTCTGATGTGGTAATTTCCACGTTAGGTACACACTGCAGAGGGTGCGGGAGTAATGCAGTAAACCGGTAAAAGCGCAACGTTTCGTTGTTATTAGTGCACACTCGTAGAGTCTTTACAGATTCAAAAGATGTATTAGGCTACTTTTATCTGACCAAGGACGGAGATTTTAAGAGCAAGTGAGCGCACCGGAGCCTGTCCTGCAGCAAACGCGCTTCCACACAAACACTTCTGATTTCTCTGGTTAACATCATATGAGCGGCCATGTAAAGCTACTACAACATCTTTCAGATGAAAACATATTTGAGGTTGATGAATGATAGGTACGTTTGGATGTCCTGACTTTTACCACATAGACCAGCCGTTAACAATCTGTCCATCACACTGCGACATTCGAAGACTCGTTTCGCCCCCTTCATTCGGCTGTATACATCCGCGCTAAAATACTGTAAAGCACAAGAATCTCATCCTCGTTTATGTTGAAAAATATACTTTAAATAGACCCTAAATTGCTCCCAACCCAACTAAAAAAATAATATTTTAGAATTTTTTAAATAACGGCGATATTTTTTTTATCGCCGAAACAGTCTCGCGTTAACGCAGCATTTAGACGCCGATAACGGCCCACCATTTCTTTTTTTATATATAAATTTAATATTTTTTTTATATTTTAGAATTTAAAAATATTTTTATATATTTATAATATTATTTGAGAATTACAAAAAAATTCAAAACAAAAACATATAAAGAAAAATATTATCTATCTGCAATATATATATTTTTAAGTATTTTAGGATAAATAAGAATTACAAACAAATTCCCAAGTAAAACATCACAGTCATGAGAATCTGAAATAAATATATGCATGTATACATTCATTTAAAATATATATTTTTTTAACTTTCTATAAATATTTTATATTTTATATATTTGTAAAAAAAAAAAAAAATTGTATCATACTCAAAACAAGTTTAATTTTCTTTATGCAAAACATATTTTGATGTATGATTTTGGGGAGACATTTTAATGAGATGAATTTTATTTTTCACAATTATACATTAAATAACCGTCTGGAAGCTCTGTATTTTTATTTTATTTAAGAATGTTTTAATATTTGTAATATTATTTGAGAATTACAAACAAATTCAAAATTAAAACATTATATATCTATCTTTGTTATATATATATAATAATTTTTTAAAAGTATTTTAGTATGAATAAGAATAAAATTCCAAAAATTCCAACGTAAACATCCAGATGCATTACAGTCATGAGAATCTGGAATAAATATATGCAACAATATAACGAATACATAATTTTGATTTCACACTTTTTATGAAAATTTAATATTTTGTAATATATTCGTAACGTATTTTTAAACTAAGTAACATTAAATAATGAAAACAACAATGCAAACATGTTTTAAATAATCATTAAAACAGGTATAATTTGTTTAATGCTAAATATATTTTGTGGTGTTAGATTGATGGGGAGACATTATGAGATTTATCAAATTAAATTTTTCACACTTATGCACAAATTAATCAGGTTTGATAGGTTAAAACTTCACCGTACACTGTATTTTTAATTTAAGAATGTATTACTATATTTGTAACATTATTTGAGAATTACAAACAAATTCAAAATGACAACATTATCTATCTATATTTGTTATATATATATATATATATATATATATTTTTTTTTAAGTATTTTAGTATGAATAAGAATTACAAACAAATTCCAACGTAAACCATCAAGATGCATTACAGTCATGATAATCTGGAATACATATACGCATCAATATAATTAATATATATATAAAAAAATTTTTTTTACTTTTCATATTTTGTAAAAGTATATATGTTGCGTATTTTTAAACATGAAGTATTTCATTAAAAACATTAAATACTGAAAACAACAATGCAAAAAATGTTTTAATCGTCCTTAAAACAGGTTTCATTTTCTTTATGCAAAACATATTTTCGTAAGAAAAACATTTTTATGAGATTGATTTTAATCGTCGAACATTTTTATTGTCGAAACAGAAAAATTTGTTCGACTAATTTCGATTATTTTCCGATTGCACTAATCTACGTTAAATATTTTTATTGGTTGACTAATCTATCGATTATTCCCCGATTAATCTATGATAATTTGGGACTAATCTATTTAATTTTCCGACATTTTTAATTTTTGCTTTGGTTGCCTAATCTATCGATTATTTTGATCCAATCCCAAAAAAAATAACTATTTTCTCGTCAGTTGATGAATTATTTTTCACAATAACAGTATTCTGCTATTAATCTTTTATTTTAATCATCTTTTCTAAATTATCTCAAAAATAAAACAAAGAAAGAAAAGAAAATAACAATAAAGAAAGATAATAACAAGAAAAGAGAGAAATATAAATAATAATACATAATTCATAAAGACAAAGAAAGAGAAATACAGGGCAGTGATGGTCAATATGAATTATGGCTGCACTCACAGTTATTGTTTGGGACTGACAGCGCTTACAGGTGAGAGACTTGAAAGGTTTTATTTATGCAGCAGATTAAAACATCTGCTTGAATACATATCTGTATATGAATGAACAGCTGAAGTCACAACCGCATTTAGGACACGAGAGCAACAGAATCATAACACCGGGAAGTTTTATCACAGCTGACAGCCAATAAATGAGCCCAGTCGAGGCTTGTGCTATCCATCACACATTAAACAACTAACAATGATGTTAAAAGCATTGTTAGCGAGTGCAGAGAGAGCGTGTTTGGTGCGCGTCTGAGAGCTCGACGCGATCGCGTCCACGGCACTGACAGCAGCTCCGGTTTAAGATGAACCCGAATCACTTCTCAGTCTCTGTGAGTGCATTAAACCCGTCATGATTATATCGGCAACTCGATGTCCCGTGCTGTCCCGGTCATTCAGCGCAGCTTTGAATGCAGTTGTGAATCCTGACAATGTAAAGGCGTAAGTGCGGCTATATATCTGCGGTTCTGATAGTCGTATAATAACAGAACGCTCCATGAAGTGATGTTGCCATACTAGCCTTTACCTTCTGCTTACCTTCCTTGTTTGTGTTAAACATGTTCACGCCAAAAACATGGCATAAAAACAGTGGTAGAGCATTGCGTCAGCTGCGCAAAAGGTTGTAGGTTCGATTCCCAGGGAACACATGTACTAATGAAAATGTATAGCCTGAATGCAATTGTAAGTCGCTTTGGATAAAAGCGTCTGCTAAATGCATAAATGTAAAAAACAGTCTTAAGTAGGGATAACTGCAGGCTCGACGCACTCCATGCTAATCGACGTAATCAATGACGTCGACGAATCGCTGCAGCCCTAATCCATCATTCACAATAATGCACAAAATAATCTCATCAGGTTTGAGAGGTCATCTGAAAACGTTCACTGTAAACAGAGCCAGTAAACACAATCATGTGATCTGATGGCAGTGTGTCTGGACAGTCTTACCTGTTTAAATCTGGCCAGCTCCTTCAGCGCTCGTCCCCACTGCTGCTTGTAATGTAGTTTAGATTTAGTTGCTGACTCCAGTTTACGCTCCAGTTCCACCTGATAATAAAACACAAGCGATTCTCAGAACAGACTCCGTATAACATGGCAGGGATCTGTGTACGCTGGTTTAGGGTCTCTGACCTTCTCGAGGGTCAGCAGGTTGATCTCGGACTGCAGACGGACCTCGGGCCGGACGTTCTGCTGATCCCGGTACTGCTGGAACTCCTTCTCCAGCTGCTTGTATTTGTTCTCAGCCTCGTGTATCTTTCGTAGTCGACATGATGATGGAACGAGAGACGAATGGGAAATTATCACAGAATGAAACCCAGTAAAGCCTGACAAATTAAATGCACGAAAAAATCAGTTTGATTTGAAATGGAAAAATCGTACTGATTCCAAACTATAGATAATTACATAGAAAATAGTTATTTGAAATTATAATATTTCAAAAATTGTACTGTATTTTGATCAAATAAATGCACATTTTGTGACCAAAAGAAACTTCTTTAAAAACTAAAAATCTGACTGATTCCAAACAACAGATAATCACATAGAAAAGAGTTATATGAAATTGTAATATTTGACAATTTTTACTGTATTTTGATCAAATAAATGCATCCTTTGTGACCAAAATAAACTTCTTTAAAAACTAAAAATCTTACTTATTCCAAACTATAGACAATCACATAGAAAAGAGTAATTTGAAATTGTAATATTTCAAAATGTTTACTGTATTTTGAGCAAATAAATGCACACTTTGTGACCAAAAGGAACTAAGAAATTGAATTTTTTTGTCAAATACATTTTTTGTCAAATGTATTAATATTCATTAAACAATTATTTTTTTTTTTGTTGCATTTGATTTTGTGTCACATTTAATGCACCAGGCTCTTATGGCTCATATCGTGAGAATATAGACCGTTTGATCGAGCGCACGCGCCCGGTCCGAAGGTAACGTCCGGTCTGTGTTTGTATATCGGGCTGTTAGTGGCGCCGGCTACAAACACAGTTAAAGTGATGAGTAATGAAGTTAAGCTCAGGTTGTTGTGTTGTGGGATGTGTTTCACATACATACATTTATTTGTGGTGACCCACCACAATATCAACACTTTCCCAAAAGGCTTTGTTGAATAAACATGAGCACGTAATACACTTTTACAAATCAAAACATGATATTTAATATTTAAAATATATTCAAATAGACAGCTGTTATTTTAAATAATAAGCAAATAATGTGTGTGTGTGTGTCTCTCTCTATATGTGTGTGTGTGTGTGTGTGTGTGTGTGTGTGTGTGTGTGTGTGTGAGAGTGTGTATGTGTTTGTGTGTGTCTGTGAGAGTCTATTTGTGTGTGTGTGTGTGTGTGTGTGTCTGTCTGTATGTGTATGTCTGTGTGTCAGTCTGTATGTGTGTGTGTGTGTCTCTGTGTGTGTCTCTGTGTGTGTCAGTCTGTGTGTGTGTGTGTGTGTGTGTGTGTGTGTGTGTGTGTGTGTGTGTGTGTGTGTGTGTGTGTGTGTGTGTGTGTATGTCTGTGTCTGTGTGTGTGTCTGTGTGTGTGTGTGTGTGTGTGTGTGTGAGATCCATCAGCTCAAGCCGCTACCGCTGAAACACTTCAAGGCTGTTAGACAGCGTCCGCTCCAACTAAAACCTTACAAGCGCTCTCCATCCACCGCTGCTCTGTCTGACAGAAAGCAGACGCCAGAGGAGCCTGACACACGATGTTTGGTATTCACAAACGAGGAGAGCGCGTCCAGTAAAAGAAGAAGAAAGACGGGGGAGGATTGTGCCCGGGATAAACCGGTTAGAGAGTGTCGAGGCGGGACGAATGTATGTTTACACGTTACTGACACCATATATGCGCCAGAAAGCTGTCTCTTTTCGCATGTCAGAAACCTACTTTGCTTGATTTGTTAGCGCTGCGCCGGGCCAGATGTTTTCTGGGAAAAAATGAGACGGCAGGCTGAAGTATTTCAGTAGGTGGGCTGTCTGAAGAAAGCGCTTCAGACGAGGAGATGCTCGGTTAAAACAGAAAACAGAAATCTGGTGATTAAGTGCGTCAGCGATTATTATGAGAACTTGTGGGAATATTCTAGATGTCTGAATGCATAAAGACGCCAACAATAAATGTTCACACTCATCTTGTGAAATATATAACTCTTCATATATACAGAACTAAATTAAGATCTTTTTAATACCTAGTAAAAAAATAAACAGAATGAAAACTCATGTATCACACACACACACACACACACACACACACACACACACACAGACACACACACACACACACACACACGGACAGACAGACAGACAGACACACACACACACACACGGACAGACAGACAGACAGACACACACACACGGACAGACACACACACACACACACACACACACACACACACACACACACACACACACACACACACACACACACACACATACAGACAGACACACAAAGACAGACAGACATAGACAGACAGACACACACACACACACACACACACACACACAGACAGACAGACAGACAGACAGACACACACACACACACACACAAGTGTGTCTAAATGTCTCGTAAATATTAAAATGTTGCTAATACTTCATCTGGTCTCCGTTACTTTTTAATTCAAGGCCTGAATATCTAATAAAGGAAATTATTTTACTGTACATTTCACAAAAAAGTGATTTTGAGCATCGGTTTTTTCATCTTGTATTCCAGTGCAAAGATTCTTAAATGAAAAGAAGCAAAATTACATATTATTAAAAAAGTCTTGTTTTTGGAGAAATTGATCAAAAATGAAGCAAGACTTCCCTTCATTGTGTTTGCATTAATAAATGCTGCGATCACCAATAAAATCGTCATAAATATCATAATCGCAAATATTCTTGTACTATTGTGATTTCACCGACCCCGAGCGGAGAGGAGAGGTCAAGACCCCCGTCATATCGAGCAGAAACATTATTCAGCGCTCATATACTCCACGATCTCACTGGATTACTGCTAAACCTCTCTTACGAGCGAGTGGATTAGTGAGTGTTGACACCAGCTGGGGGTGACCTCGTGACCTCTCCCGGCTCGTGTCATTAACGGGCCAGAGATCACGGTCACAGCTCGTGTTTACCTGCTGTCGCTGCTGAGCCAGTAGATCCTCCAGCTGCCTGACCTTCGACCTCTCCAGCTCCACCTGGTGAGCGCAGTCCTCGCGCAGACGCCTGCCTCCGTCCTGCAGCTCGCGCAGGCTGAACTCGTGCTCGGCGCGAAGCTCTCGCTGCAGCCGCTGCGTCTAAAGCAGACGAGCGTGTCAGAAACACACCTGCACGACGCGCGCGCTCGGTGAGGATCGCTCAGAGGATTCGGGCTCACCTCCGTCTCGGCGTGAGCGAGAGCTTTCTCTCTCTTCTCCAGGTCAGACAGAGTCTTCTGCAGCTGCTCCTCCAGGAGATAATACTCCAGCTCCTGAAGAAACAATGACAGAAACATAACGAAGCATTGAAGTACTTACATAGCACGCTATCATGGGACGAGCATATGTGACCCTGAAGCATAAAACCAGTCATTTTTGAATCTGTAAGCGGAGTAAATAATATTTCCATTGATGTATGGTTTGGACAATATAAAAAAATCTGAGGGTGCAAAAAAATCTAAATATTGAGAAAATCACCTTTAAAGTTGTTCAAATGAAGTTCTTAGCAATGCATATTAATAATCAATAATTAAGTTTTTATATATTTACGGTAGATATCTCATGGAACATTAATATCCTAATAATTTTTGTCATGAAATAAAAATGTATAATTTTGACCCATACAATGTATTGTTGTCTATTGCTACAAATATACCTGTGCTGCTTATGACTGCTACGAAAGCTATTATTTTATCATTTTTCATATCTGTAATTATGAGTGTCTTGCTGTACTGTAATTCTATGGTGTAGGAGTTAATCTGTCAATTTAAATAAAAAGCTGATGAACTAAAAAATGTGTGGGTCGGCAACTTCAAATTTTTTATTAATTATCCTATTATAAAAATCTTACTAATATTGATTCTGAACCGAATCATGTGTTGTGTGATGAGTTTGTAACCGGCGAGATAAGGTCCCAAGATATAATCGAAGTATTCCTTTGCTGTATTACAGCTGAACAAGTTACATAAAAATTAAATATGTCCCAGAGCAAATCATTTTCTGTCTTCTGTGCATGTGATGTAATTTTGTAATTGTGAGTGCACCTGCTGTAAGGCCGCGTGTCCACCAAAGAGCTTTTTCCCGGAGGCTGGCGTTTTTTTTCAATAGTTCTCAATGGGAGAGCCACAGCCAACCAATCAGAGTGAAGGAGGGGCGGGGCTACCGACTGTATTACAGCCGAACAACAATGGAGAAGTTAATATTGCTCGTCTCAGAGTATTTATTTTCTTTACTAGATAAAATCGTCGGACTACCTTAATATTGTTATGAAAAATAATGCGTAGAGAAACATTTATTATCTAAAGATGCTTTGGTGGACACGAGGCCAAACGCAAGACAAGTTTCAGACTTTGTCTCACAATAAAGTTGTATTGTAAAAAAATGTAATTATAATTAGGGCTGGAGATTTACCACGTTAATTAGATTAATTAAGGTGAAAAATATAGCATTATAACTATTAATGCATTTAACGCACTTGCTCCGCCCCAGACCTTCTGAAAACCCCAGATTTCTTACATTTCACTGCTGATTATATTCTGTATTATTGTGTATGTGACGAGTAATAACAAAAATCTTGAATATTGACCTGCGTGGGTCATCTGATATTTCATACAGTCGATTGATGACAAATATCTGTGTTGCTAGAATGTCCCTAAAATTCAAGATAAGGGGCAAAAATGCCCCCGTTTGAGTTTTTGTCTCATATTTACATCATGTGTCCCTGGAGCACAAAACCAGCATTAATGAAAGACAGGTCTCGGTTAATTTCTTGATTGCCGATTTGACAGCGTCTGCTTGCATATTTTAATTATTTGTGACCTGGAGCACATGCGCAGTCATAAGCAGCACAGCTATATTTAGTCAACAATACATTGTATGGCTCAAAATTATGCATTTTTCTTGTATGCCAAAAATCATGAGGATATTAAGATCATGTTCCATGAAGATATTTGTACCGTAAATATATCAAAACTTAATTATTGATTATTAATATGCATTGGCAAGAACTTAATTTAAACAACTTTAAAGGTGATTTTCTCAATATTTCGATTTTTTTGCACCCTCAGATTTCCAAATATTGTCCAAACCATACATCAATGGAAATATTATATACTCAGCTTTCATATGATGCATAAATCTCGATTTATTGACCCTTATGACTGGTTTTGTGCTCCAGGGTCATAACTTTAATGTAATATTAGCCCTGATTTGATCCATGAGAAATGTATCTAACGTTATATTATTTTGTTTTAATGAGTTAAAACGGCTCTTATCGTCCTTGATTGACGTATTAAATCACGATATGTTGACGTGTCTTTGTGCTGTATATGGTCATAACTGTTTCTGAAGCAGTGCTGTGTCTGACCTTCTTCTTGATGAGCGCCTCCCGCTGGTGATCTCTCTTCCTATTAGCCCTGACCCAGCTCCTTTGATGAGCACCAAACAAACACAGCCACCATAGACACCACGGCACACTTTAGAAACGTCTAGCACACGTAGACACCACGTCTAGCACACTAGACAACGTCTAGCACACTTTATATTAGCACACATTAGACACCACGTTGCACACATTAGACACCACGTTAGCAATAGACACCACGTCTAGCACACATTAAAACGTCTAGCACACTAGACACCACTTAGCACACTTTAGACACCACGTAGCACCTTGACACCATTGACACTTTAGACACCATTAGCAACTTTAGACACCACGTGTCTTTGTGCTAGCACACTTTAGACACCACGTCTAGCACACTTTGACACCACGTCTAGCACACTTTAGACACCACGTCTAGCACACTTTAGACACCACGTCTGCACACTTTGACACCACGTCTAGCACACTTTAGACACCACGTCTAGCCACACATTAGACACCACGTCTAGCACACTTTAGACACCACGTCTAGCACACATTAGACACCACGTAGACACCACGTCCAGCACACTTTAGACACCACGTCTAGCACACTTTAGACACCACGTCTAGCACACATTAGACGACACCACGTCTAGCACACTTTAGACACCACGTCTAGCACACTTTAGACACCACGTCTAGCACACTTTAGACACCACGTCTAGCACACTTTAGACACCACGTCTAGCACACATTAGACACCACGTCTAGCACACATTAGACACCACGTCTAGCACACTTAGACACCACGTCTAGCACACATTAGACACCACACTCCAGCACACTTTAGACACCACGTCTAGCACACTTTAGACACCACGTCTAGCACACTTTAGACACCACGTCTAGCACACATTAGACACCACGTCTAGCACACATTAGACACCACGTCTAGCACACATTAGACACCACGTCTAGCACACTTTAGACACCACGTCTAGCACACTTTAGACACCACGTCTAGCACACTTTAGACACCACGTCTAGCACACTTTAGACACCACGTCTAGCACACTTTAGACACCACGTAGCACACTAGCACACTAGCACACATTAGACACCACGTAGCACACTAGCACACGTCTAGCACACATTAGACACCACGTCTAGCACACTTTAGACACCACGTCTCCAGCACACATTAGACACCACGTCCGCACACATTAGACACCACTCCAGCACACTTTAGACACCACGTCTAGCACACTTTAGACACCACGTCTAGCACACTTTAGACACCACGTCTAGCACACTTTAGACACCACGTCTAGCACACTTTAGACACCACGTCTAGCACACATTAGACACCACGTCTAGCACACTTTAGACACCACGTCTAGCACACTTTAGACACCACGTCTAGCACACTTTAGACACCACGTCTAGCACACTTTAGACACCACGTCTAGCACACTTTAGACACCACGTCTAGCACACTTTAGACACCACGTCTAGCACACTTTAGACACCACGTCTAGCACACTTTAGACACCACGTCTAGCACACTTTAGACACCACGTCTAGCACACTTTAGACACCACGTCTAGCACACTTTAGACACCACGTCTAGCACACTAGACACCACGTTAGACACTTTAGACACGTCTAGCACACTTTAGACACCACGTCTAGCACACATTAGACACCACGTCTAGCACACTAGACACCACGTTAGACACCACGTCTAGCACACATTAGACACCACGTCTAGCACACTTTAGACACCACGTCTAGCACACTTTAGACACCACGTCTAGCACACTTTAGACACCACGTCTAGCACACTTTAGACACCACGTTAGACACTTTAGACACGTCTAGCACACTTTAGACACCACGTCTAGCACACATTAGACACCACGTAGCACACTAGCACACTAGCACACATTAGACACCACGTCTAGCACACATTAGACACCACGTCTAGCACACATTAGACACCACGTCTAGCACACATTAGACACCACGTCTAGCACACTTTAGACACCAGCACACACTTTAGACACCACGTCTAGCACACTTTAGACACCACGTCTAGCACACATTAGACACCACGTCTAGCACACTTTAGACACCACGTCTAGCACACTTTAGACACCACGTCTAGCACACTTTAGACACCACGTCTAGCACACTAGACACCACGTTAGACACCACGTCTAGCACACATTAGACACCACGTCTAGCACACTTTAGACACCACGTCCAGCACACTAGCACACTTTAGACACCACGTCTAGCACACTTTAGCACACGTCTAGCACACATTAGACACCACGTCTAGCACACTTTAGACACCACGTCTAGCACACTTTAGACACCACGTCTAGCACACATTAGACACCACGTCTAGCACACTTTAGACACCACGTCTAGCACACATTAGACACCACGTCTAGCACACTTTAGACACCAGCACACACTTTAGACACCACGTCTAGCACACTTTAGACACCACGTCCAGCACACTTTAGACACCACGTCTAGCACACTTTAGACACCCCGTCTAGCACACTTTAGACACCACGTCTAGCACACTTTAGACACCACGTAGCACACTAGCACACGTCTAGCACACATTAGACACCACGTCTAGCACACTTTAGACACCACGTCTAGCACACTTTAGACACCACGTCTAGCACACATTAGACACCACGTCTAGCACACATTAGACACCACGTCTAGCACACATTAGACACCACGTCTAGCACACTTTAGACACCACGTCTAGCACACATTAGACACCACGTAGCACACTAGCACACGTCTAGCACACATTAGACACCACGTCTAGCACACTTTAGACACCACGTCTAGCACACTTTAGACACCACGTCTAGCACACATTAGACACCACGTCTAGCACACTTTAGACACCACGTCTAGCACACATCTGTAGCATCTGAGTGAGTCACTTCCCAGAAGTCCTCTGGAAATGACCTCGGTTACCACTGCATCTAAAATTAGTAGCTTTGCATATGAAACGACTTGCTGCGTACCGAATAAAGACAGGTAATCATACACTGTAATAAATACATATATTTCTATAATTAACCGTTTAAAAAAGCTGTTGCCAGAACTTAAAAAAATTGTAGCGACATTTTTAAGGTTTACAGACTGAACTTAAATTACAAAAACATTTAATTAACTGAAATAATAGTTAATATGCCAATTGACTAAAATCTCTTTATTGACATTTGAAAACCTTAATGTACTGAGAGTCAAAAGTCAATTTAAGGCTTTTTGCTATATATATATGTGATCCTGGAGCACAAAATCAGTCATAAGCAGCACAGCAATAGTCAACAATACATTGTATGGGTCATAATTATCATTTTTCGTTTATGCCAAAAATCATTAGATATTAAGATCATGTTCCATGAAGATATTCCTACCAGTAAATATATCAAAACTTAATTTTTGATGATTAATATGCATTGCTAAGAACTTCATTTGAACAACTTTAAAGGTGATTTTCTCAATATTTAGATTTTTTTGCACCCTCAGATTCCAGATTGTTACAACTTTAAATCTCCAACCATTCTAATATTATTATTATTTATTCAGCTTTCAGATGATGCATAAATTTACATTTCCAAAATTGACATTTATGACTGGTTTTGTGCTCCAGGGTCACAAATGACATCGATTACAGTTGTCCACCATATTGATTAAAGGTCAATCAGGTTTTTCTGTAAGATTTTGACAGTGTATGAGCTGATGTCAACACTGCGATGCTTTGTAAATGAGAAGCTTTGCATTGTGAACATTAGAGTTTCTTCATAGCACCACGACAATGAAACCCTAAACTCTGTTTTCCACGATACATGCGCTGTGAGCCGCACCTGATCATCGAACAGATCCTCCTGCGTCTCCTTCCACATCTCCAGCTCCAGCGCTGCCTTGTACTCCAGGGTCTCTCGAGGCCGAGCGACAGGCTCCGCCTCCCCGGGGCCCTGAGGAGGAGGAGCCAGAGCCGGAGCCGGCCCCTGATCAACAGACATGACCCATCAATCTGCTGTCCAAGCCACATTAACTAACCTTCAGATACAGAACGAGAGTCGGCGCCGCACCTGTGACGAGTCCGAGACGAGGATGTCTTGAGCTTTCACAAACCCCAGATCTTCAAGAACGCTCGCGTAACAGAGTTCAGCCAACTCCTCCGACCTACACACACACGCACACACACACACGCAGCGCACACACACACGCGCGCACACACACACACACACACACACACACTTCAGTTCAGCCATCGAACTAACACAGGGTTTATAGGTTTAACTTGAATCACTTTGGATAAAACTGCTACATAAAGTAAATGTACATTATGAGTTTATATTTCAATTATGATCATTCATTATGAAATATAAACAATTATGACAATGTCGATGAAAAAGTCATAATTGTGAAATATAAACTCAATGTTGATGAAAAAGTCATAATTGTGAGATATTAACTCAGAATGTTGATGAAAAAGTCATAATTGTGAGATAGAATTTACTTTTTCTATTTTCTAATTCCACGGCAGAAAGAAGCTTGATATAAATAGACACAGGTATATTTGTAGTAATAGACAACAATACATTGAATGGCTCAAAATTATCATTTTTCTTTAATGCAAAAAATCATTAGGATATTAAGATCATGTTCCATGAAGATATTTAGTAAATTTCCAACCATAAATATATAAAAACTTAATTATTGATTATTAATATGCATTGCTGAGAACTTCATTAGAATAACTTTAAAGATGATTTTCTCAATATTTAGTTTTTTTTTGCACCCTCAGATTCCAGATTTACAAATATTGTCCAAACCATACATCAATGCAAATATTATTTATTCAGCTTTCATGTGATGCATACATCTCAATAAAATAAAAAAAGACCCGTATGACTGGTTTTGTGCTCCAGGGTCACATATTGTCATTGCCATGTCAACTGTTGAATAATAATAATAATATTACAAATCTTTCAGCACTGTGTTTTAAGGTCGCCATCTAGAGGCGAGTTCTGTGCGCTGCAGGTACAGTGTCCTGCTAGGATTGAACAGAACATGATCCAACAGCTAAACACGGTGCTGTACGCTTCAAGCGGGTAAGTCTGCACGAACCCGTCTGCTTTGATGATGGGAGTCCTCTCGGAGCAGCTCTGTCTCCAGCGCTGCTGGCCGGACGGATCGAGGAAGCGTGTTCTCTCGGAGCTGAGGAGACGAGACAGATGAATGCTGACAGAACCCAGCAGAACATCTGCAGAGCTGGGCTCTCGGTGCCACATCTCCACCACCAGAGGAACCCTGAACACACACAACAACTCACAATCAAACTCAAGACACACCAAGCATTTCAGTGCATTCCCAGACTGAGGTTAACCCTGTAAAGCCTGACATAAGAAATCATAGTCAGGAAAAAAAAGCTTTTCCATATAAAGCGCCACCTAGTGTCAGAGACTGGATTTACACAGACTCGTATTGCCTGCGTGCGGTTTCTGTCTGGACAAAAACGGACCCCTGCTGTAGATTTTGACCAGGTGAGGAAAAACAAGCGTATGTGGTTTCTACACATTTAAACATTTCAGATAAGTTATAATCATTTATTAATCAATTATTACTTTGACTTCCCCATTCATGGAGTTCCCCAAGGATCTGTATTAGGGCCATTATTATTTATTATATTTATATATCAATTGTTTAGACGTTCACATTGATAATGCAAGGTTCCAGTTTTATGCCGACGACACTGTCATCTATTGTTCTGCGCTTTGGGTCACTCACAGTCAGCGTTTGATATTATTCAAGCAAGGTTTTTTACTTTGAAGTTGGTCTTAAATGTTGAGAAAACTAAATTTATGTGGTTATCAAACTCTAGAAATTCTTCGGATGGTTGTTGTTCTCCGAACTCTGCAAGGAAAATTGATCACATTAGTGTCATGGGCATCATAATTGATGACAAACTAGGTTTTGATTCATATATGAATTATTTGCGATTAAAGTTGAAGCAGCTAGGATTTTATTTCAGAAACTAGTCTTGTGTCTGGAACTTGTTTACCGATTCTTGTCTATAGTGTATCAGCATGCTTCTCTGGAAGCGGTGTATCACGGTGCTTTAAGATTTATTACAGATTCTACATTTTCTACACATCATTGTATACTCTATAATAGAGTTGCCTGGTCTTCACTTGCTGTTCGAAGGCAAATGCATTGGTATTTATTGATTTACAAAGCTATTCTGGGTTTTTTGCCATCCTATCTCTGTTGTTTGATTCACCAAAAAGTAGTTGTTAACGATTCATTGCGTTCCCAATCTTTATGTACCTTCAGCACGAACTAATTAAGGTGATTATGCTGCTCCGTCAGACTGGAACTCACTTCAAATGAATCAGTTGGTTTAAAACACTTTTGCGTGCAATAGAAAATGATTTGCTAATGCTATAATATTGTATTGTTGTGATGTACTGTTTTTGTTGTACGTGTATTTGTATAACTGGGCCAGGACACTCCTGGAAAAGAGATTTATATCTCAGTGAGGTTCTCTCCTGGTGAAATAAAGGCTAATGACTTAACCCTTTCTTTATTTAAAGGCTGAAATGTGAGGTTTACCTTGTTATCCATCTTTTTCGAAGCTTTATTTGAACATTTATATTAGATATTTGAGCATGCTATTAAGCATTCATGTTTTCAATTAAAATCCAGACATCATTGGTAATGTTATTGTTTTAGTGATTATGCACAAAAAAAATCATTTTATTTGTTTGTTGATTTTTTTTAAATATTAAAGTGAGCTATGTGTCGGTACTTTCTCCAGCATATTTAACAATACCGTGATAATACTGATAATTTTGGTCACTATAATAATCACACCGTCTTCCTCGTCTGTGTTTCTGATCGAGTGATTCTAGACTCATTCAGGAGATGTGTAATAGCGCCCCCTAGCGTATAACAGCGAGAACACGGAAAATCCCGTGTTTGGCGGAGAAAGAGTTAGATAAGTCCCTTCTTAAGGGCTTTCGTGCACTGATCTCACCTGAGGAAAGTGTCCTGAAGCTGATTGGGTAAAGCAGCGAAATCAAAGGCGCAGTACGACTGCGGCAGAAACACCTCGGTGCTCTTCTTCACCTCCACCGCTGGACTGGTCATGATGGGAGCCGCGCTGCCGAAGAACTGGTAAGCGTATCTGCGGCCGGAGGAAAGCGTGTTATGACTCGAGAAGGACGTGTTAAAGGAGGAGCATGCAGAGATGGGGGGGGGAGGTGAGGTGTGGGGCATGGGATTTATTTGAAAGATATTTGCTTTATTTGTAGTTACTTTAAGGTGTTTAAAAAATTGTATGTCCAAAAATATTTTTTTTTAACATCCTGTTGCAACATTTTACTAAAATCAAGACTGAGTATATTTGGTAAAAATCTTGTTATTAAAGCTTTAGTGCTATATGCATGCTATTAAAGACAATATTGGCTTATTAGACAGCAATGCTGAGCTAGAATACTAAATGATTTGTCTTCTCTCTTCAGCGTTCACACATCTCTGACCTCAAATATTACTCTTTTATACAGAGTTTTTAAGTAAAGAGTGAAAAAAAATACTACACAGAAATTATTGAAACAACCAGGGCCAGTTGCATAAACTTACACCCCCCCCCCGTGTTAAGAACCAACACGCAAGTAATTTGTTTTCTTCAAGACTGTTCATAACTTTTTTTAATTGAGTTATGAAACGGTAGATTGGTTTATTTGTATTGGAAGAGCAAGACTGAGCTGCTAGTTGGTCAAACTAGTTCTTAAGCTCTTAAGAACCGAGAAAATGTTTTAGGGGAAAAACTATTTTTTTCATGTCTTTACATTGTGCAGGGGGGCCGTAGATAGCTAAATCAAAATATTTAAATAATTAAAATATTCAAAGCTAAAAGTGCAAATTAAATTTAGATTTTTTCCATTTCCAATAGATTTGAGAGCGGTGGCTTCTGTTACACATTTTAACGTAGCGTAGTGTTATGGATTTAAATATATTTGTAAAGGTTTACATCATCTTATTGCATATTAAATTAAATTCTTACAAACAGGGGGCCGCTTTATTAAATATATCTTTATATCATTAACTATATATGTTTTAACTGGGGGGGGGGGGGGGGGCACTCTGAAGTTTGGGAACTGGTTTAGACATAAAAAATTATGTAAAAAAAAAAATTGAAAATATATTTTCAAGATATTTAATTCTTTACCAAACATTGTATAAAGATGATTCTCAACTATGTTATAACAGAATTATTCAATATACAATTTTTCTTTCTGCAAAATGGACATAAGTGGGTTTTCTCATTATATACAATGTATCTATAAACTTAAAATTAATGAAATATGCAACATGTAATGAAAAAACAAGTGTAACAATGAGAGTAATAATTGACAAGATTTTCATAATAATATTGAAATATCATTTCTTTCCCTATTCATTTGCCGTGCCTCCCAAAATGCGTAATAACCATGCTTTTAGTCCCGTGTGCTCATATGAGGACGTGTATGAAATCAACCTCATGTTTCATAACAGAAATACATATTTTGATTTGAAACCTCGTAACATTTTCCTGAGATGATGATTTATGACACAAAATTAATTTCAGACTTTTTTGAAGACCAAGGAGTGGTGATGGTGAAACATCCCATAATTTGGTATCTCTGAAAAGCCCTGATTGTGGTCTGTACAGGACTTACAGTAATACAGTATAATGTCCTCATATGACGCCGCAGGGTGTTAAGAGGTTAAGACAGTGTTAACACGGTGGCTAAGTCTTGAGGTTTATGCAACCGGCCCCTGTTCTAAGACCCCCCCCCCCTCATAAAAACACTTTCTCATTGGATCGAAGCAGATCTGGAAAACTGAGTGGTCACTGAAAGGGGTTTGCGTGTATGATCGTGTTAACGCTCAGGCACCTGAGGACACAGTTGATGGGGAAGCTGGTCCTGAGGTCTCGGATGCTGCGCAGGTCCAGAGAGAAGCAGTAGTGATGTGCGGACGCAGGGATGGAGATCTTCGGAGCAGAAACAGAGATGGACGAGTCTGCAGCTTCAGCGTTAGTCACATCTGAGACGACATGTGCGCCTGAAAGAACAACACACAGTTATTCACATGCACGCACTCGCACACACACAGACACACGCTCACACACACACACACGCACACACACACACACACACGCACACACGCACACACTCACACACACACACACACACTCGCACGCACACACACACACACACACACACACACTCGCACGCACACACACACTCACGCTCACACACACACTCACGCTCACACACACACACGCTCACACACACACTCACACACACACACACGCTCACACACACACACGCTCACGACACACACACACACACACTCGCACGCACACACACACACTCACTCACGCGCACACACACACACTCACTCGCACACACACGCTCACGCGCACACACACACACACACACACACTCACACACACACTCTCACACACACGCTCTCACACAAAAAATTTAATTTTAATTTCGAATATTCGTCGAATTTAAAATAAAAATCCACATTCAAATGCAAAAATGTTGCCATGTAAATGAAAGCCATGTAAAATTATTGCAAATTCAACTTTTATATTTAAAAAAAAAACAACGTTTTGAAACTTTATGGCTTTTTATGCATCTCGTGTTTTCAAATAAAATAATTGCTCTGTGATTGGTTTCCGGTCCTTTGTATGAAACTATGCATACATGATGCCGCTTTGTTTCTAATTGTTTAAGCAACTTAATTATATATGGTTTATACATATTAACTTAAACATTATGCATTTTTTTCAAAGATAGTCATGTTATTTTATTGCTTTGAAGAAGCGTGCATTAGTAATATTTTGCTTGTTGTGCTCTCAGGAGAGAAGACAAAAGCTTTTTTTCTCCCTAACTGAAATAAAGCCTTTTAAATTCGATTATAATTCGAATATTGATCATATTTGAGTACAAAATTCGAAGTTAGTTTTTCAGCCATTTTGACTGCCCTAATGCATAACGCTGAGATTTTAATTAAAACAAGCCTGATTTAAACCAGGACTCTTATTTTGAAATGCATATGCTTTATTACTTACAGATGCACATTCAAAAATATGATATTTTAATGAAATTAGCTTGAACACTTGCCGTGCGCTGTGGGCGGAGTCTGTCTCTCGTGCGCTGTGGGCGGAGCCTGACTCTCGTGCGCTGTGGGCGGAGCCCGTCTCTCGCGCTTTGTGGGCGGAGCCTGTCTCGCGCGCTGGGCGGAGCCTGTCTCTCGCGCTTTGTGGGCGGAGCCTGTCTCTCGTCACTGCACAGACTCTCGGCCTCGCTCTCAGAGTGCTGGTGTTCAGGAGACGCGTCTGGAGACCGGAAGAGGCCGGTCCGGTGATCTCCTGACCGGTGAAGGGCTCATCAGGACTCTGGGCTCCTCTGAGGGACGTTGATGACGGGCGGCAGGCACAGGATCTTTCTTCACTGGTGTTTTAGGTCCATTTTCAATGGGTATGTCTAGCTGTTCAGAAAAATATGCCTGTTAATAACACTGAAAGACTGTAACCAATAACAAACTATACACAAAACAACATCCAGAGTCTAGAACCCATCCCAACATAAAACAAAAGCACTTAAAAATAAAGGATGATATTATTAAAGGCACCATTTCTAAACATTTGCATCATTAACTATCAACTTACTTACAATGTTAGTAAAGCTTTCTTGCACTGAAAATATAAAATAATAGGCTACACTTTTCACATGTGAAATAACTGAAAACATCTTGCCATGCTGCTGAAAACAGAGTATGTAAATTATTATTATTTATAGTTCATGAAGGTTATTTTAGGCCTGGGGAGGGACTTTTGGTTATCTAATTATATATAAAAAAATATATATAAAATAATAATAATAATAATAATACAAAATATATATAAAAAAACTTCCAGCTAGTTCTCAAGGCAACAGTTCTAATTTTCATTAAGTTTAATTATGTACTGAAAGAAAAAACTATATATGTAAAATATCTCTAATATATATGAATTATATAGACATAAAAACACAATAATAAAGATGACAAAAACACAAGAAAATTGCAAAAACTAACTAAAATTATAATGAAAAAGTTACACTATACACACATAACAACTAACAAGGTATTAATATACTAATTACACACACACTGCTCATAGTACATCAAACTAATATGAGATTAAGAAATCATATTTTTGTTAATTATTTTAGTACATAAAGTTAAATTAAATGAAAATGAGAAATGTTACCTCGGCAAACAAACAGAAATTAATTAAAATTTTCTTATATTTTACTTCAGCTAAAGCTTAATTTATTTAAAGTAATAAATGAATCGCATCCTAAATAAAAGTTTTTGTTTACATATTATATATATATATATGTGTTTGCACTGTATGTATATATATAAATACACACACATGCATGCATATATTTAAGAAAAATGTTATAAAATAAAATAATATATATATTTCTATAATATAAAAATGTTATGTTTATAAATGAAATAGATTTATATATAATATAAATACATACTGTATGTGTGTGTAATACACACACACACATTGTGTAAACAAAGACTTTTATTTTGTACGTGACTGATTGATTGACAGCACTGCTTTGAAGTATCCGTGTTGTGATGATCAGACCTGATTGTTGATATCTTGGGCTCTCAGTGTCACCGATACGCTCACGGTGGGCTGCAGGTCCGGCGGGACTGACCCCGGGCCGGGCTTCACTCGGCTGGGGGGGTGCAGGACGAAAGCACCCTCTATAGTGACCGGATGATTAGTGAGATCTGTGCTGCTCTTTATTAACCCAGCCAGACTGACATCAGTGCTGCCGAGAGACTGGTTCCCACAGCAGAGATGGATCTGTGCAGAACACATACAACATTAGCCCTGATCAAGCATGGCCTCATAATAATCACAGGACACTTGATTGGCTGTGTTTAACACAACTAATCATAACTTTGACAGTCGGCTGCAAATATTTACTGGTTTGTCTCTAGTGATCGACTGATATTGATTTTTTATAACCGATACCAATTATTTGCATGTTTATGTACCCGATAACCGATATGCAGAACCGATATTTATTTACTGTTATAAAGTAAGTGAAGTAAGTCCATTCTTCACTTTCAGTCATCTTAACAACAACAAAAACTGTTGAAAATTAACATATTTCATGTAAAATATAATCTCAAATTACAACAATATAAACATTTTATTTATAAAAAGCATCATCAGCAACACTGATATTAACAATAAGCAAAATAATGTTTTCAAATGGAGAAAATAAAGTCATATCAATTCATTTTAAACTACAGTTTTAGGTTTAGAATCTGTTTAATAGACTAAAGAGTGAAGAATAATTAAATTAATAATATTCTCTGGAATATTGAAATAAACTATAACAAACAAAACATCGTATTTTATTGCATTTCTTAACTGTTTTATCAGAATTATTAAAATGTTTTTGTCGTTCTAAATTATGAAAACTGCAGGTGTGTGTGTGTGTGACAGGTGTGTGTGTGTGTGTCCACACAGGTGTGTGTGTGTGTGTCCACTGCTCCAGGTGTGTGTGTGTGTGTGTGTGTGTGTGTCCACTGCTCCAGGTGTGTGTGTGTGTGTGTGTGTGTCCACTGCTCCAGGTGTGTGTGTGTGTGTGTGTGTGTGTCAACTGCTCTAGGTGTGTGTGTGTGTGTGTGTGTGTGTGTCCACTGCTCCAGGTGTGTGTGTGTGTGTGTGTGTGTGTGTGTCCACTGCTCCAGGTGTGTGTGTGTGTGTGTGTGTGTGTGTGTGTGTGTGTGTGTGTGTGTGTGTGTGTCCACTGCTCCAGGTGTGTGTGTGTGTGTGTGTCCACTGTCCAGGTGTGTGTGTGTGTGTGTGTGTGTGTGTGTGTGTGTGTGTGTGTGTGTCCTCTGCTCCAGGTGTGTGTGTGTGTGTGTGTGTGTGTGTGTGTGTGTGTGTGTCCACTGCTCCAGGTGTGTGTGTGTGTGTGTGTGTGTGTGTGTGTGTGTGTGTGTCCACTGCTCCAGGTGTGTGTGTGTGTGTGTGTGTGTGTGTGTGTGTGTGTGTCCTCTGCTCCAGGTGTGTGTGTGTGTGTGTGTGTGTGTGTGTGTGTCCACTGCTCCAGGTGTGTGTGTGTGTGTGTGTGGGAGTGTGTGTGACCTTCTCCAGGTGTGGGTGTGTGTGTGTGTGTGTGTGTGTGTGTGTCCACTGCTCCAGGTGTGTGTGTGTGTGTCCACTGTGTGTGTGTGTGTGTGTGTGTCCACTGCTCCAGCGTGTGTGTGTGTGTGTGTGTGTGTGTGTGTGTGTGTGTACTTGGATGGGTTAAATACTGAGAACACATTTCACTGCTGGTTATACTCTGTATAATTACGTATGTGACAAATAAAAAAAATTATGGTAAAATGCTTAAATATCGGGGAAAATATCGGTAAACCGATATATCGGTCGATCTCTATTAGTCTCTACTGTTAAATATTAGTTCAGATGCACTGATTGTGCCGTGGATGCGTAGATTCACTTCACATAATCTGCGAAAGTAGTCTCCGGTATTTCGCTCGATGGTTTTGTTTTCGACCGCATACCTGTGTTTACTGCGAAAGTTCGAGGCGGATGAGTCCTAAACGTCATAACCAAACGTTATGTGATTGGCTTACGGGTACACCAATGATTTTACCCCCCCCCCACGAGGAAGTAAACGCTTCTCGATCATGAGACGATCTGTGCTGACCTGTAGGAAGGGCTGCTGGTCGAGGAAGAGCCGCAGGACTCGCTCGCTGCTGCGGATGCGGATGGACGCGCGCTCAGGCTCAAAGTTTGGACTGAGCAGGTTCTGGAAAGGTTCGCTGGTGACGTCGTTCCCCAATAGAGTGTAATAGAAGAAGAACTCTGCACCCTCGCTGGACAGCTTAGTCGAGCTGGAGATCAGCTGAAGACCAGGAGAACATGTCGTTTATTCATTATGTAGATATTTCACCCAAAAATGGAAATTCTCATGTCGCCCTCGTGTCGTTACAAACCCACAAGACCTTCGTTCATCTTCTGAACACAAATTAAGATATTTCTGATGAACTCCGAGAGCTCTCTTACCCTCTCATAGACAGGATCAAGGCTCAGAAACGTAGCGAGGACATCGTTAAAATAATCCATGTGACATCAGCGGTTCAACCGTAATTTTACGAAGCTAAGATAATTATTTTTGTGTGCAAAGAAAATAAAAATATCAACTTTATTCAACAATTCGTCTCCTCCGCGTTACTCTATAGCGCCATTTTGGAGAGCATCACATTTGTAAATATTGTATGTAGCGTATGCACGTTGAGATCGAAGCGTAAACAACGTTTCAGAGCGACACAGCGGACACAGAACAGCATGTTTACGTATGTGATTCTCTCCTAAATAACGCGATAGGGTGACGAGATATGGGCAAAACTTAATATCTCTGTATTTATTGGCCAATTTGCGATATACGGTATATAATTCAGTATTTTAATTTTTGTATGTTTTTCTTTTTTAAATCTGTATAAAAAAAATTTTTTTTTACACATACCGCCCAATATTGTGCTACGAAACAATACATATTAAAGGCTATGACAACTAAAAAAGTGAATGTAAAAATGTAAGCCTATATATTATACGCAAAAGGTGTCAAAAATCACATTTAATTCTAACATTGCAATCTAAAAACAAATATAAAGCATTAGTTAAATTCACTAATTACAGTCACTTTACAGTCAGTGCTATCATAAAAATACAATTAAAATTCTACATATGTCACATTGTCCAACTACAAATATTTCAGCGATATGATTGCGCTCCTATTTAATTGCGTGTGTTTGGCGTGCAATGAAAAAACAAAATGGAAATATTTCCATGTCTTTCTATCATTTACAGATGGAGAATACAGCTGTGAAATATAAATTATGCATTAATGCAAACAGCTCAAACACATTGAACAGCTCAAGTAGAGTGAGCTTGGCTTTAAACTAGACCAAACAATAAACTATAGGATATCTTACCAGTTTTATTTAAAGCTCTTAATATAAAGCTTATCATATGTTTAGAATAAATTGGATCATGCACGTTCTCCGCAGCGGCTGAGTCGGTGTCCTCCGCTATATTTTTTCCGATGCGCTCGTATGAAACTACTGTATATCAATATAAACGTTATTGCCTCATACCGTATCACTTATAAAGAATATATCAATATATCGTACAAACTCAATATACTGATCAGAACTAACGCGGAGGAGACGAATTGTCGTTATTTTAGTTTTCTTTGCACATTCTCGTAGCTTCATATAATTACGGTTGGATTATTTTAACGATGTCCTCGTTACGTCTCTGGGTCTTGATCGTGTTGCCGTTTATGAAAGCTCTCGGAGTTCATCAGAAATATCTTAATTTATGTTCTGAAGCTGTACGAAGGTCTTACGGTCTAGACACGAGGGAGAGTAATTAATGACTGAGATTTCATTTTTGGGTGTACTGTCCCTTTAAATGTGTGGATGAGACTGATACACGACACCTGCTCTAGTTTAGAAGCGAACGCAACCGTCACTGACAGCACAAACATGTCAGCGCACACATCTTCAGGTCCGATCTGATGGAAACCTTCGTCCTCGTTCAGAACCGCTCGGAGTTTACCAGCGTCCAGAGGAACCAGCGCTGGAGAACCTAGAGTTTACAGTGACTTCGTTAACAAAACCTTCATTAGAGTCCACATGAACACGAGCCGTTTCAGGTTTGATCACTGTTGACATCCGCTACAAAACCATGGTAACCAATTAACTAGTTAACCAATTAACATTAACCCAGAGCGGTGCATTAGTATATATTTATTTGGATAAAAGAGTCTACTAAATTATTTATATATGGTTACATTTTTATTTATTTTCAATGAGCTTTTTTACTTTAAATTAATTTTTAGCAATTTTATTTATGCTTTTGTCCATTTTATTATTGTAATTTTCATAAAAAATATTACTAATTAGATTTAAATTGATTTCTATTTCAGTTTTTGTTTATATTTATTTCCAGTTAGTTTTTTTTTTTACCAAACCAAACGTTTTTTTTTTTACTTTTCACAATAACTACGAATTAAAAAAATATATATATATTAAAAATATTAATTTCAAAAAAACATTTCAGAGAAAAATAAAATAAAATATCTTAAAACTACTAGAGCCCATTTTTGCATATCAAAATACATAAATTAAATACATTAAAAAAAAAAATCTAACATTTACCATAAATAATGTTTGTTAGTTAATCAATTAATTAATTACAAATACCTCTGAAACGGCAAGATCCCATTTCAGCAAATCAACACACCTGGCATTACTTCAGTTAAACCATTTAGTCATTTTCATTTTTAATAAGTCATTTTTGTTCATCTAATATTTATATTATTTTTATTTCAGCTGTTAATTTTTTTGTGGTGGATAAAGTTTTTTCATATTTTTTTCCTAATTATTATTTGGACTACATGCACCATTATTTTACGTTGATTAGAACAGCAGTGCCTAACGAGGCGGAACTGAACCAGCACTGAGACACATGCAAAACATGGAGCAGGGCTGAACGATTTTGGAAAATAATATAATTGTGATTTTGTTTTTACCAATATTGTGATTGTGATTTAATATGTGATTATTTTTAAAGCTCTTTATATTCTATATTATTCAACAAAGACAAGCAATAAATCAATGCATAGTGTGCAGTGTTGGGCACGTTACTTTTTAAATATTAAATAAAAATGTATAGTTATATTTAATTCTCACAAAAACAGTTACATCATTATAAAATAAACTAATTACCAGGGAAAGTAACTAATGTCACTTTTTTATATATATATATATATATATATGTCAAATAACTTGGATGCCCAATATTAAATATGTCACTAAATAGAATAAATTATTATTATAAAACATTGTACACTAATCTACAATATTTGAATGTGTCTGTGGGACGATGTGAGAGACACCCATCAAATTGAGCTGCTGGGTTCATGAATATTAATCAGGTTATGTGTTCGCTCGAATTGATTCGCTGAAATCAAAACAGGGAGATAATAGGTGAGCGCCGGCCAATGAGATTGCTGTTTTAGAGCATTAGCTCCGCCTACCGTTTGCGCATTAGCTCCGCCCACTACCAGAGAAACTGGCAAGAATTCCAAACGAACGCCGTTATTTTGACGGGAAAATACAACGAAGGATATCGTTTACGTGTAGCATGTTATGAAAGACATGAAAACAATCGCTCTCGTCGTACTCTGATGTCATACATTAATCTCGCGTGTCACGTGACAAAGTGTAATTAATGCAATTAATCGTTCAGCCCGACTTTGAAGCCCATCAACAGAAGCAGAGGACAGAAATGGGGATAGAGGAGCATCAGGTACCTGGTCTCGGCGGGGCTTTCTTTGCTCTGAACTGCTCAGTTACTGGTTTGGTGTCGTTCTCTAAGATGATGCTGATCAGAAGAGCAGGTTTCAGTTTCGTGTACTTACTACTGAGCAGAGGATGCCATTTAGGAGCCTGAGGAACACACAGAGGGGTTTCAGATGAGCCGAAACAGACCAGAACTAAATAAAGAGATGCTGCTTTAAACGGTGTGCTTTTCCATGAACACTAGCCGTCGAACGCTTGGAATAAGTCAGACGTTTCTACTGCTTAACATTGAAAAATACAGTAACAAATGTGAAATATTATTATAATGTAAATCAGATGTTTTCTATGTGAATATGTGTTAAAGTGTAATTTATTTCTGTGTATTTTCAGCATCATTACTCCAGTCTTCAGTGTCACATGATCTTCAGAAATCATAATAATATCAAGAAACATTTCTGATGTGATACACTACCATTTAAAAATTTGGGATGTGAAAGATTAAAAATAATTATCAATACTTTTATTCATCAAGGACATTAAATGGATCACACAGTAAAGACATTAATAACGTTACAGTAGATTTCTATTTCAAATAAATTATATTCTTTTGAACTTTCTATTAATCTGTAAATCCTTAAAAAAAAAAAATGCATCAGTTTCCACAAAAAATGAATGTTTTCAACATTGATAATAATCAGAAATGTTTCTTGAGCAGCATATTATTATGATTTCTGAAGATCATGTGACACTGAAGACTGGAGTAATGATGCTGAAAATACACAGAAATAAATTTAGTTTAAAATGTGACCACGCCCACAAGCCACGCCCACAGGCCACGCCCCCAACCCTTATTAAAAATATATATTTTAGCACATTAAGAGATATATCTTATACTGTAAGAATACATACTATTGCCCTGTAAAAAATAAAAAGCACCACTTAATAATCATGATAACAACATAATATAATATACTACAGTAAAGTATATAGTATATGGAATTGTTATTATTATTAAAGTACCTGCCAAAATTTTGGAAACATTACAATTAATGCTTCTGAAATAAATATCTTCTGCTCATCAAGGCTGAATTTATTTGATTAAAGTAAAAAACAGCCATATTGTGAAATATAATTACAAATAAACATTTTAATATATTATAAAATCAAATGTTATTCTCCAGATTTAATGATATTTTAGGAATCATTACAATTTATTTGACTCAAGAAACATGTCTGATTATTTATTATCAATGTTGAAAACAATTTTGCTGCTTCATATTTTGTGTGGAAATGGTGATACACTTTATTTTTCAGGATTTTTTGATAAATATAAAGTTTAATGAACAGCATTAATTTGCATTTATCCTGCTGTCTCTCAGAAGTCGGAAAAATCACATCCCTGAAAACACTTATTTTTTTAATGATAAAACTATTTCACAATTTTACAGCATTTGTGATCAAATAAACGCAGCTTTGGTGAGCAGAAGAAACTCTTTAAGAATGCATCATTATTCCAAAGCTTTGAGCGCTGTGTGGAAGAGCACCGGCACGTTATTATCAGAAAGCAGACGAACTGACCTGCTTGATCTCCTGCACTGATCTCAGATCAAGGACGATATATCCCACACACTCTCTGGCAGACGAGCCGGAGTCCACGGCGTAACACTGGAGTTTGATGGGAGTCCTCTGGAGTCTGTGTGAAGAGCAGAAGACACTGAGCTGGATCGGACCAGCAGAACCCTCTCCAAGCCCGTGGTCTCAAACTCCATTCCTGGAGGGCCGCAGCTCTGCACAGTTTAGCTCCAACTCACACCTGCTTGGAAGTTTCTAGTGTTCCTGAAGACCTTGATTAGCTGGATCAGGTGTGTTTGATTAGGGTTGGAGCTAAACTGTGCAGAGCTGTGGCCCTCCAGGAATTGAGTTTGAGACAGAGCATGTGAGCGAAGCGGAGCGGTGTGACGCTCAGCTCAATATTACACTATGTGTGTGTGTGTGTGTGTGTGTGTGTGTGTCCACTGCTCCAGGTGTGTGTGTGTGTGTGTGTCCACTGCTCCAGGTGTGTGTGTGTGTGTGCCCACTGCTCCAGGTGTGTGTGTGTGTGTGTGTCCACTGCTCCAGGTGTGTGTGTGTGTGTGTGTGTATCAGAGCATGTGAGCGAAGCGGAGCGGTGTGACGCTCAGCTCAATATTACACTATGTGTGTGTGTGTGTGTGTCCACTGCTCCAGGTGTGTGTGTGTGTGTGTCCACTGCTCCAGGTGTGTGTGTGTGTGTCCACTGCTCCAGGTGTGTGTGTGTGTGTGTCCACTGCTCCAGGTGTGTGTGTGTGTCCACTGCTCCAGGTGTGTGTGTGTGTGTCCACTGCTCCAGTGTGTGTGTGTGTGTGTCCACTGCTCCAGTGTGTGTGTCCACTGCTCCAGGTGTGTGTGTGTGTGTGTGTGTCCACTGCTCCAGGTGTGTGTGTGTGTGTGTGTCCACTGCTCCAGGTGTGTGTGTGTGTGTCCACTGCTCCAGGTGTGTGTGTGTGTGTGTCCACTGCTCCAGGTGTGTGTGTGTGTCCACTGCTCCAGGTGTGTGTGTGTGTGTCCACTGCTCCAGGTGTGTGTGTGTGTGTGTCCACTGCTCCAGGTGTGTGTGTGTGTGTGTGTGTCCACTGCTCCAGTGTGTGTGTGTGTGTGTGCCCACTGCTCCAGGTGTGTGTGTGTGTGTGTCCACTGCTCCAGGTGTGTGTGTGTGTGTGTGCCCACTGCTCCAGGTGTGTGTGTGTGTGTGTGTGTGTGTGCCCACTGCTCCAGGTGTGTGTGTGTGTGTGTGTGTGTGTGTGTGCCCACTGCTCCAGGTGTGTGTGTGTGTGTGTGTGTGTGTGTGTCCACTGCTCCAGCTGTGTGTGTGCTTGGATGGGTTAAATACAGAGAACACATTTCACTGCTGATTATACTCTGTATAATTGTGTATGTGACAAATAAAAAAAAATAAAAATATATTTTTTTTTTAACCGATATCCGATTATGGTACAATGCTTAAATATCGGGAAAAATATCGTTAAACCGATATATCGGTCGTTCTCTACTCACGGCCAAAGCAAACGCTCCGCTCACGCTCACCGCTAAACCAAATCCCGCTCAGATCACGCTCTCACATTAAACGTCTCCAGTAGGCCTATTACCCCCCCCTGTTTATAATGAAATTATTGAATAAATGTCTCAATTAAAGTAAATTAATAAAATTATTAATTTAAAAACGTGTCTTGTTTTTGAAGCCACTTAGCAAACTTTCGTAAAAAAAAAGGTAATAACTGAAAAACTATACTTTTACATTAAAATACAACGAAATAATGAATTAAGTGCATTTCATCTTGTGTGTGCTTTCATGAGCCTGAAGGTGTATTTTGTGAAATTATATTTCTGCATTTCATCTTGTGTCTTTCATCCAGCGATAACAGAGACTCAATGGACTCAGAGAAGCAGTGGGTTTAAATGATTGGAAAAGCTCACCGGTGCTGGTGCAGCGTCTTGCGGTCCAGCTCCCAGGCCAGCTCCGTGCAGAACTGCGGCTGTTCTTTGTGTTCTACGGGGTCCGTGGACAAAGCCTCTCCGTCAAAGCCAGCCTGGACTACCAGCGTGTGCCGCGGGCTCCTGGGAAACTGACGGCCTGATGAAGGAGAACACAGATCAGTCATGCTGCTTCAGGGGAATATATACTGCCAAAGTGCTGAAGATATAAACAAACAGCGAGTACAAGGAGAGAAATATACTACGGCCCGGGTTCACACACAGGGCTTAGACTAAGCCAGGATTAGATCATAGCTCAATTAGGACATTTAAGTTATTTTTATAAACATTACTGGAGTGTATCTTGAGACAAAACAAAGCCACTGATGTATTTTAGGATCAATCAGTGCCAGTTTATTTCACTTAAAACAGCTCAGACTTATATTTAAGTCTAGGTTCAAGCCTTGTCTGTGAAACCGGGGGATGATGTCTCTAAAAGAAGTCTCTTCTGCTCAGCAAAGCTGCTTTTATTTGATCAAAAATGCTGTAAAATTATGAAATATTATTAGAATGTAAATCAGCTGTTTTCTATGTGATTATGTGTTAATCTATAATTTATTTCTGTGATCAAATCTGTATTTTCAGCATCATTACTGCAGTCTTCAGTGTCACATGATCTTCAGAAATCATAATAATATGCTGATTTGCAACATTTATGATTATTATAATGTTGAAAACAGTCGTGCTGCACATTATTTTTGTGGAAACTGATACATTTCCATTCAAAAGCGTATAAGTTAGATTAAAAAAATGAAATTAACACTTATTTATGTGACAGTAAAGACATTTATAGTGTTACAAAATAATTGTATTATAAATAAATGTTGTTTTTTTATACTATTTTTTTATTATTATTAAATTAAATTAAATTTTATATGATCAAATCCTGAAAAATATGTATCACAGTTTCTACAAAAAAAATATAATAAAATATATACACAAACACACACTAAGTTAAAATAATCATCCAAAGGATCTTTAAAAAGTTTTTATATTTTTTTATTAGTTTGCACTCTTTATATAATTACTACAGTGATACCATGGTACAAAAAATAAATGAGTTGGTTAAGAAATAAGTTAAGATAAATTCCACGAAGTTCCTTAAGATTTTTCTTAAGTGCAAATCTTAATAAGTTCTCAAATATACTCTTAAGAACATCTGAATGCTTTCTTAAGACATTTTTTTTAAGTTTTGTCTTAAGTACAGTCTTATGAAAAAAGATAAGAATATTCTTAAGAATTTTTGGGAATACAAAATATTCTTAAGTTAAAAAATAAGAAGAAAATGGCAGTTAAGAAGAAATTTCTTCTTACGAATGTTTTGTGCCTCAGTATTATAGTAACGTAACGTTACTGCGATATATACCGTTACGTGATACGTTACTTTAAAGTACTGTACATTGTATTATCATGGTAAGTTACTTTTTGAAACTCTATTATTAGTAACATATGTCAAGAAACGCATATTTACATATGACTAATAAACATGTCAAGCCTCGAAAATCACAGGTGCTTAATATAACATAAAATCATTAATATGATACTGCATTCGCTTTGATTGCATGAGTTATAACGTTACATAAATACAATCTCTGTTACCTTCGAGAATAGACACAACAATCAGCAGCTGCTCTGGTTTTGAAGCCATCTCGTCTCTCTGCGTTAATTAAACACTCTCATTATGATGTTAGGACGTGTTGTTTGTTTTTAGCGCGTCTGTTGTGTTCAAATAACGACGGTAACTGTCAGTCTGCGGCACTTCCGCCGGAAACAGCGGCGTGTTTGTTTGTGTGAGTGCGTGAGTCGCGCTCCCTCTGCAGCACGGGTGCGCGCATTACACGTTTCTCATAAATGACAAATCTTTGGTCTTTTTATGGAAAATAAGTCACGGAATGTTTTAACTACATGTTATATATACTTTGGCTTAATGCTTGTATTGTTTTCAGTGTGAACTGGTTACTATGGTAACCATAACTGCCGCCAAAAATAGAGAAAACACCATGTTTTTGCTCATTTATCGTTGTAATGTCATGGTATTTTCCGAAATATATTCTAGTACTATATAAATGCCATGTCTTATGTATTTGGAGATCATTCAGTATAAGTACCATGACATATCCACTCATTTATTAGCAAAGTACCACATTTACGACCGCTGTTTTCACAGTAAACATGAGAGAAAGATTGTTTTGTTTACGCAGATCTTATGTATTATTACCACAGGTAACAAAAATATGTTCTAAGAATATTATTTATCTTTGAAGTTTTCGCGAATTATCACAACGTCCCGTTTTTTAAATGTTGTATAGTTTTCTAGGTTATGAGAACGTTAAAGGAACATTCCATTTGATTACATTACAAAAGAGTAAACATTAAAAGAAAGCTAGATGAACAACGTATAGATAATGTGTTTATGCTAACATTGTACCATTTGTAAAGACCAGATAACTGAACGAATGCTGTATTAACATTACTGGAAGAACGTGTCCTGCTGAAACACACAATAGAAGATGGGTTTAATGGGTTTAATGGGAATTGTCTACTGCTATGTGATGGATTCTATTGGTGGGATGGAAAAATACACAAAAACACACTACAAAAATGAATTTTCTAATGGTTTTACTGGTAAAGGCTAATGGTTCATACTGGTATTTTACTGGAAACCATTGGAATTTCTCTGATGGTTTCTATTGTTGTTGTTTTGTTAATAACTGGGACAGCAGGCCTGTAGTAAACAATACGTGGAGACAAGTTTGAGATTTAGGCCTTTTTGTTATTTTGTCAGACTAGTGGAAAGAAAACATCCATTTCTTTTATAGCACTTTATCTATCTATCTGTGTCAATAGATTTAAATTACAATACATATTTTTAAAGGCAGTTGTCTCAAAATGAGTTTTTTCTCCGACACTGAGCCGTAAATCTCCACTTCAGCAGCACACCAAACTTTACATTACAAGTCTACATCTTGAAGGTTTTTCACAAAGGTATTTGTTCATAATATTGTCCAAATAATTTAGAAAATATGGTGTTTTCTGTCCGTTCTAAGCATTTTATGAATTATGGAGTCACAAAATTAGCTACCCAAAATTCCCTCTGTACAAAGTTTTGACTCTAATATGCAAAAAAACCTAACTTTTTTTTTATTTTGAAACTGACATCATCCAGTGTTTAGATTTTTGTACTATAAATGTAAGCAAATTAGTGCATATTTCGTTAAATAATGACTCATTTGCATATCTAAACCTGATATTTGAGAAAACTTGTAATACAATTTTTTTTTGCAATTATTAATGTAATCAATCAGCTGGGTAAGTAAGGCAAAAAGTATTTTTTTACCCTATTCACTGGCCTTAATAACTTGTTGACTTACTGAAACATGATTCACTTTAATATTCTTACCATAAACTCGACTTTTACTTTCACATCCAAATGGTTTCCTCACAAAAACCACCATCAGGATTTAAAAACAACCTTGATTTTTATTTGGATTGCCAAACATGTTAAGGCAGAGACTGTATAAAAAGCAACTGCAGTTTGATGATATAGCAGACATCAAGAAAACCCTACCAACACCATTGACTTTCTGTCCAGAAAACCACGTGTAAACATATTTACTTATGCATACTATTGAAGTAACAAAGGACTACGTCTGCCGTTATACGTGAGGTGGGTAGACAACCATACATTGCACTGAATCAATACAAAGGTACATAAGCTAGTTATAGTCGCTTTGTTCAACTATGTACAGCTATGTACATCACGATAATACTGTATGGCACTGAGATGAACCGTCGATTAACATCCACTTTATACGATACAATAGATTAATGCCAGTATATTCATGTTAATGAGCCACTCAACCCGTCCTATAGCACACAGAGGTGATGAAATAGCAAATACATTCAATAGTATGGGTACAAGACAATATAAGTGCACACAAACAGCTAGCCATTTACAAGCTAAATCCAATGACCAGAGGGTTTGTGCAGATCTAGTTTGTAAGCAATGTTTTTCAGGTCCGTGTCACCATGTCTAGTTCCACTGCATTAGTACATTCATTGGTTAGACATGATTTAGTCACTGCCTCCAATGGAGGCGATGGGAAACACCATGGCACTGATGTCTGTGAATCCTTGTGTGGTTTTGGGAACGTCTCACATCTTCCCGTCGTTTTCTGCAGATGAAACAGAGAGTAAGATGATCAAAAGTACATTCTAAGAGCGTTTTGCTGATGCTCCCAGTGAGTTATGAAGATGTTATCTATGCATGTACTCTGAAAATGTTTAATTATACAGTTAAACATTGTGTACATTCTTCGTTCTGAAACAAGTAGTAGCATTTAAAAAAGTTAAACTAAAACGTTCCATGATGTATACATGTTTATGTTTTGATTCGATGCTTTGAGAACATTATTAAAGACCACTCTAAACTCAGGGCTCTCAAGTGCTGTGAGACACATGTATTTCAACCAGTTCACACGTGTCCCGCTATATATACAATTAATAGACGAGGGAATGCAGAGGAAAGTTCTCTGCCGAGTTTATAGCTGTCTCGTGTGATACAGAATTAAATGCCAGCTGCCAGCCAATCAGAAATTAGGATGTTGTTGTTTCCGGGTAGATTACGCGATTCTGCCGCAACATGGATTGGTAACCACTTCATATATATATATATATATTTTTTTTTTGGGGTGTGTGTTATGTTTGAAGTTAAGTATTTCTGAAGTTAAGTATTTCTGTATAATAGATTTAAAAAAAAAAAATTCATATATATATATATATATATATATATATTTTTTTTTTAACGATTCCTGGACGAAATCACTTAAAAGATAGTGAGAGCTGAAGTTGGAATATAGCCAAATTTGAGCAAAATGATTATTAATGTAAAAAAAAAAATATATAACAACTGGGTGCGTGGGGGGGGGGGGTTGTGACATTCCCCTGGTGGAAAAAAATTACTAAAAGCATCTCTTCTGTAAACATTTTGGATTATTAATTTAGTGTATTATGTAAAACTTATCATGCACATTAAATGTTACAATTAAATTGTCCAATCAGAACTCGGTACTGTAATTAGCTGCGCACGGGCGGAAGCAATTGCATCATTTTTCACACAAAACTTAACTTAAAAGCAACTTAATTATAGGGTTTATAAAACATTATGCACTTGTTTCAAAGATAGTTGTGTTATTTTATTGCTTTGAAGAAATGTGCATTAGTAATATTTAGCTCGATGCGCTCTCAGGAGAGAAGCCAAAAGCCTTTTTTCCCTCTAACTAAAATTATGCCTCTTAAATTCGAAAATAATTCGAATATTGATCATATTTAAGTAGAAAACTCGATTTTGACAGCCCTACCATGCACTAAAAAACAACCCACGGCAACAATGTAAAAGTAGCCCAAATCTGCTGAAAAACCGACTTGCATTCCCTGGGAATCGAACCCATGATCTACTGTTTGAACTGCAAGAATTAATTTTATTGCAGAGGTAATTGCATTTGTTTTCTCACCGCTGGAGCAGGTCTGTGTCGTCGTCACTTGCTGGTTTGCAACCATTGCCGCCGAGCTCAAACCTTAAGGATCGTAGATCACATCATTACAATCAACTCTTACCACATGCATTCTTCACTGTAAACATGCTTAAAGGGCTCATATCAGTTTTATCAAGCAATTTTGTTCCCGCACCCGTTCATAGTTTAGTTATTCACGAGCAATTAAAATGGTAATACATGTTTTGCTGCCGTGTCTTTAAAGCCAAGTGCACTCTACAGCACTCTAAAGTGTTTTTTTGAAATTATAATACACTGTATTTTCTCACAAACAACATCGTTGATGCTTGACAATATGGAGAGAGGGTTTGTGGTTCATGAGTCAAAGTCGTGCATTGTGCATTTGGACTGATATGTAAGATACACGTCCTCTTAGTATGTGACATGGCAAAAGTGCTTTCCGCTCATGTACCGGTTTACATTCATCTGTCAGAAAGTTACTGAAGTAGATGGATGCTCTTCATTGACTGGAGAGGAACCATTGGGGTCTGAATGCTACAGTATATTGTTTTATCGTTGGGTAGAGAGAGAGGGAAGCGATCACAAAACGGGATTTAATAATAATAATAATTATTATTAAGCTCAGATGAGCTTTATTTGTCACATACACAATTATACAGAGTATAACCAGCAGTGAAATGTGTTCTCTGCATTTAACCCATCCAAGTGCACACACACACACACACACACACACACCTGGAGCAGTTGGGGGTTCGGTGCCTTGCTCAAGGGTCTCACCTCAGTCATGGACAATTCCTGCCGGAGCCGAGATTCGAACCCACAACCACGGGTTACAAGTCCAACGCTCTATCCATTAGGCCACGACTGCCCCAAAAGGTTGCCCTTGGCAGCGGTGGGATTCGAACCCACGCCCCTGAAGAGACTGGAGCCTTAACCCAGTGAGTGTCTTAGACCGCTCGGCCATGCTACCCTAAACCCTAAATACCCAAAATGTTGAACTCGTGTTGCGCTCAATGTCGGCGCACTAATGCTTACAAGATCAGTTTGACTCGTCATGATATGAGCCCTTTAATATAGGCTATAGTGAGTTCAGTATAGTTTTGACCTTTTCACCTTGAAAGGGGTCATACTGGCCAGACACCAGCGTGTAGCTCATGCCCAGGTGAGTGAGATGATGCGCCTGAAGGTGACGGCCGAAGGGAACCGATTCTCTCTCTCGCTCAGTCTCGCGTTCTTGCTCTGGAGATCCTCTTTCTCCAGGCTGAAGGAGTAAAACATAATACATTCAAGACAATATGTGTCTCTGATTGTCATGTATTTTATTTGGTTAGACTTCCAAAGCCCTTGAACCGTATGTAAACAATTTGAAGGAATACTCTGTGCTTTCAACTTGTCTTTGGACACATATGTCAAAATGTAAAGGACCTACATGAAACCATCAGATTGATCGACTGTCTATTTCATTTAAGTACTTCAAGAGCATCACTATAAACATGTTTTGTGAGTCCATGAATTCCCAACGATGTGCCAGCGTTAATTTTTGCACGTTATATTTTATTGCTGTGTGCCTGGATGTCTACATTGTGGATATTGAGCAGAACAAGTTTAGCTTCACAGTGTGTATACACCCCATTTAGGTCCATATTGTAAGCCTTGCTAAAAACAGTGTACTTGTTTTTTGAAGTGAGATACATACAACAGGAGATTTGCCGTGATACGGCAGGAGCGGATGCGACAGAAGCTCTAATGCTGTCGAATCGGTCACCGGTTTACTGCTTTGAGCCCCTTCTGAATCCTCTCTCCCTGCCGTTTTTCCATACAGCGGGTAATGGAAACCTAGAATGGAAAACACACAACTTACTCTTTACAAATAGCTTGTAGTACAAGCTCCACTACATAGAAGTTTCGAGGTCATATTTACGATGCACAGAAGACGATTACCTGGGTAATTATGCACCAAAGCTGGAGACATCACTCTGTAAGCATTGCTGCTCGTCTCACACAGATGTAAATAGGGATAGGAGTGCTGAAACTGGATGAAGGATTGCTGGGGTGACGACGCAGCCCCTCTTGCATTCTGCGAGTCTTCAGACGTCTCACTCGCTATCTCGTCCCCCTCGGGTCTGGGACTGTCCTCGATGACCTCGGCAGCCGTCTCAAACTTGACGTTCTGGAGTTCGGCCTCCAGTCTGGACTCGGGCTCTAGAGGCATGTGCCAATCTTTCCCCTTGTCTGGACTCAATTCCTCAGAGATCTTGTTGACCTCTTGATTTTGCTGCTTCACATATTTGGACTGATAAGAGTGGCTCCAGGACTGAGATTCTGAAGCCTAAACCCAGAGGAACATCTACCGTCAAACAGTTTCTGCTCTGACAACCAATTCAATTACACACCTTACAGGGAAGCCCTTTGTTATGAGCCCTGTGAAACTAGTGTTTAATGAGTTCTTTGTCATGGAAAATTTCAAAAGGATGGCATCGTCAAAATAAATATTCTCTCAATCATCAAAGAATCCTGGCAATTTGATCATTTGATGATTAAGGATCATATTTCCAAAACAACATACTTCCGGATTGACATTCCAGCAAAACATTTCTAGAAGTCTGTTATTGTCTTTAAAAGAAAATCTCCCTCAGTAAATGATAAGTAACATCAGTAACTTACATTTAGAAATGTTACATTTGTGTCCACATTTGATTTCGAGTTTGAACTCTCCAAACCGAGGTCTTCAGATTCCTTGAGGACCCCTTGATCTTTTGACATGGAGATATGGGATGTTTTCCCCTGCTGCTGAAACGACAGCTGCTTGTCCAAATCCACATAGATGAAGCCAGGTTTTGCACAGTTAATCTTAACAGAGTTCGCCCCTTTATGAACCGACTGAGGAGAGCTTATAAATGGTTTCTGCTCATCCTTCGTTCGTTCCTTTTGCTCAGATCCTCGTCTAGCTTGACCTCTACTCTTGCTATACTGAATTTCCTCACAGCATGCCTCATTGAGCGGTCTGTGGGTGCTGGGCATCATTAGGACCTTCTGGTCCATGGAAACACCCCGGCTGTACTGTCCATAGTACAAAGACTGAGCCAGCGCTGTGTGTGCTTCAGCGTACTGGGAACTTGAGTGGCTCGAGGATTCTGAGCTTTTTATATCCTCATTTAAATCATCCTTCGTGCGACCGTAAGGTGAGGCCACCTTATGGAACGAAGTGGAATTGGCTTGCCCAGAATGCATGTAACCTGGGATGCAATGGGATTCATAAGCATGTCCGTGAGATGTAGGCAAGACCTCTTTTCCTGGGGTCACCGTGGGAGTGGTACTCATTGAGGGAACTTTGGGATTGATGCTGCTGTTAGAGTTTGAATCATGTGTCGAGTTCCTTCTAGATCTTGAGTTTGACCCGCCGTCCTCCGTTGCATCGGATATGTCAGAATATGCAGGGCTATTTGTTTTAGCGCTCGCTCCGTCTCCGTTTGTAAGAGGGGCGCAGTCCGTTCTTGCAGAGCTCCCGATGGAAGGACTCGGGGCATTGTCTGAGAAGGTGTACACCTTGTCGGCCTCGGCTCTGATACTCGCCATGCGGCTTTCTTGCGTTTCACTTGGACCGTTTACAACATCTTGCTTGCTCAAGTGCTCTTTCAAGAGGCTCACTGGAAAGTCTTTCCCGGTGCTCTTTGCATCGTCCGTTTTTGGGTAAATCGGGTCACTTTTGGGACTCCGGGGATCTTTACAATTCCTGTCCTTTAATCGATGCTTTTCCTTTCTCTTACTGTCTTTGCTGAGGACTGCGGTGGTGTTGGCCATGTTAACTTGTGCAATAACTTCCAGCTTTGGCTTGATGGGTTTCAGTGAGAGGTTCTTGGTTTTTGTGAGGGCAACAATCGGAGAGGCCTGATGAGAAGAAACGTCCGTGATTTTAGTGGAAAATGCAGGAGGTGGAATAGCAGTCAGCTTCGGAGGAGCAGGCGCAGCGTTGATGAGTCTGTTGGTTCGAGACTTGGCTAAGCATCTCTCAGTGAACCCTTCTTTCTTAACTTTGCTACATATATCCCTCTTATCAATTACACCCTCCGCTTCGAGCTTAGGCATCTCAACAGATGTGTTACGATCCGTTATGAGGCAGTTCTCAAGCACAACAGACATGTTGGAAATAAGTGGGAGGTTGCTCAGATCGTCAATTGATATGTCTTTGCTTGCCACATTCGGGCGTAGTTTTGCATTGGCGATGTCATTGTTGAGCAATGCTTTCCTGCTCTTTGGAGAACCGACTGTATTGAGTTTATACATGCTTCTGGGCTTCTTCGACATGATGTTCTCAGAAGAATCAAAAGGTGCCGAGCTGAGTGCTTCATCAAAATCTGAAAGTCTGTCCTCGCTCTCCACCTCAAACTCTTGCTTTCTGTTACTGTTCAGGTGAGCGTGTGACTGGTGGTAACGGAGCCCGTTGATGTGTTTGTACTTCTTGTTACAGTTCGGATGTGGACAGTCTATTAGCATTGGCGATGCACAAACTTGATCAAGAAACACAGGGTCAGATTTACCCTGAGGGGTGGAAGGAGCGCTCCTGGATTTGGCTCGTATCCTTTTCCCATTCCCATTCCTAATGTCATTCGAGACCAAGCTTAAATCTAGATCGGCTGGGGCTTTGCCTTTTCGTTTTCCACACATAAGTGGATTGGATTTGATGTCCTCCACGGCGTAGTATCCAGGTGTCCTACAGCCACTGAGATTCAGACTCCCTCGTCTTCCTTTGTTGCCGATTCCCATGCCGCGCCTCTTGTGAGTTAGCCCTCGTATCTTGGAAAGACTCGGGTCTGCAGCTGGTTGATCTGGTATGGCCAGCCGCATCCGTTTACCACGTCCACGTGCATACGACATGTCAGAGTCACTCATTGGTGATTCACAAAACCTAGTTAAGAACAACAAGGAGTCATGAATGCATGCAAATAAATCAACTTTCTTTAAACTGAACGGATCTAAATTGAATCTGGATCTAAAATCGTAACTTAAATGTATATACTAGGGCTGGTAAGAATCACAGATTGGTGCATCAGCAAAAGTTAACAATGCCATGCATTGATTTAAAAAAAAGAGTGCATTGGATACAAGTTGGCATTTATAATACAATGCATCGTTTATATTTGCATCAGTAAAAACGAATTTATTTATATAATTAGATAGAAATAAATTATTATATATTTGTAGATGCTCTATACTTTTATTATTTAGAAAGTGACCAATCATTTTTGACCAATGTTGCATGGGCGTAGAATTAGGGGGGTGCTAGTGACATATCCAGAGACTAAACTGTCCTTAGCAATAATTTTTATCAAACAATTAAATATGCATATATGTTTTTGTATTTTCGGACACATCTGAAATGTTATATCATTGATAAGAAGTTAAAGTAAATATGTTAAAAACTGCACGCATTTAATATTCCTGTGGCTCAGTGGTAGAGCATTGCGTTAGCAGCGCAAAGGTCATGGGTTCAATTCCCAGGGAACACACATTCTGACAATAAATGTATAGCCTGAATGCACTGTAAGTCGCTTTGGATAAAAGTCCAAAACAGTTCAAATAAAAGCTCACTTCAGGAATTAACAACGGTGCATTGATGAGTTTGAAGTACGGTGTTTGACAAAACAGAGCAAACGGAAAGAGAGAGCGCGATCTATGGCTATTATTAGCTCCCTATAAAACGGGAGGACAACAAAAAAAAGTCATTATGAATATTAACCCCGCGGACAGTCTTTATATTTAACTTAATGTTGTTCAATTGAATGCCCAAATCAAACTGTTGGCTAAAATATCCACAGAATCAAAAACAACACTAAAATAAGAGCGTGCTGTTTATCAGATGCATGCGAAGGTTGTGTTCATTACTAAAGCAGAGTATTCTTCCAGAATCATCCTGGGTCCAATTCAATTCATATTAAAGAGATCAAGACATCCACTTAAGTGCTCTGATGCTGGTGTAATGTTGTTGGGTCACAAAATCAAAGTTGTGTAATTATTGTCTGCTAAACATACTAACATAAAAAACAACTGTTTATGCATTATGAATAAGAGGATGCTTGGGTTTATGTTCACCAATGTTAAAATCAAACCTAGGCCCTTGATATGTCAATAGATTTCTCTTCTCTAAACAGTTTCTCAAGCACGTTTTCTCAACACTTCTGCTGCTACGTGAAAATGACGTATCACAGTTTGCATAGGGCACCGTCTCGTTGAATTGATATTATCATAATTGATGGACAACACCTGTGAAAAGCAATCCAGCAAAATAAATAAATGCAAATTAAGCCGGTGCATCACTTTTAGTTAGCCTACATCCATAATCCTGTGAAAATGTTTTGGGTGTTGAGGTTAATATTGTGTTTTAATGTCTGTAATAATTTCACCACCACCAACGAATCTAATACCAATCGAGTTCGCATGTTCCCTTACGAAAGGTAGCCATTGTTTTAACACTAATTAAAAAAAGCATGGTTGTTGTAGCCATGGTAACCGCAAATTAAGCATGGTGTTGTTACTTCAAATAATAATAGGCTATACAAAGAAGTATTGAGATAATATTTTTGTGGTTATAAAAACAAATCTAAGCCAACAACAGCCTTTAAAATGACTTCAAATGCATTGTATAAAAAAAATTAGGCAACCCTGCTGAAAATAAATTCTAATATATCACAAATATTACATAAACGTTTATCCATTAAAACCATAAAAAATGGTTTTCTTTCAACCCGATCTCATGAAAGTGCGTATAAATACTACGCCAAATAAAAATGAAAACTCGTGGCATTGATACGCGAGAATGGACTTTGGCGTATATATATGGGTAGGATTAGGGTTGTGGGGTAGATGCATATCATATGCACGCCAAATACATTCATATCATATCTATACTGTACGTCAAAGTCCATTCTTGCGTATCAATACCACGAGTTTTTTTATTTGGCGTAGTATTTATACACACTTTCATGAGACCGGCTCTTTCTGTAGGGTGCTTTGGGACATATTCCAGTAGGTTTTATTGGTTTTAACCAGCCACTAATAGAAGGTGACCAATTACCAGTAGAGACCAACAGGATCTAGTTTGACATTAAAACCAATACAAGTCCCATTATAACCAGTATGATGGTGTTATAGATTTACATGTTACATGAACCATTACATGTTGTACATGGAACCAAAAGCCTGTAATTACTGCTGTTACACTTACAGACGATCAAGTCCTTGTTTTATAGACTATTAACCAAACATTTACTTCAAATATCCACTTATTTCTTTCATTTTTGGCCACCTTTTTTGCTATACATGACATGCATCTATAATATCCTCAACAAAAAACATGTGGACATCACAAACCGCACAAAAACTAACCGTGGTTTTCTTAGTAAAACTGCTTGATTTTCTTTTGCATGATTTCTGAATGCTTGAGACCATAAACTCATTAAGACCACTGTATTAGGTTGTTGTTCCTGTGGCTCAGTGGTAGAGCCTTGCATTAGCATCGCAAAAGGTTGTGGGTTGAATTCCCACAGAACACATGTACTGATAAAAACTAAATAAATAGCTAAATGCACTGCAAGTCGCTTTGGATAAAAGCATCTGTTAAATGCATAAATGTAAATGTATTACTGCCGAGAGCAGTGGTTCTCAAACCTGTCCTGGGGACCCCAGCCAGGGACGGACTTAGTGATTTGGGGGTCCTAAGCATATTTCAGGTTCGGGGCCCAACACAATAACTACATGCTCTTTTACGCCGAACCCTTATTTTGCTCGCTAGCTCTCTCTTATTATAGCTATAACTATTATTTATTATAACTATTACCCCTTCACAAATTAAGCACCCTAAATAATTAGCTAACCTGATGCTGTTCTAAAGCTATATTAAGCTACCTTATTTTTTTCGGATAACAAAAGAAGACATTATATAAAAAAATGCTTGCACTTGTCCATTTAATGAATTTTAAACTTCTTCAATCTTTTCCCAAAAAGGCTTAAACTGTCATAAAAATGATCCCATGCAACTCGTTCTGTATTCCAAGTGTTCTTAAGGAATAGGGTTTTCCCGAGAAATAAATTGAAAATGTAATCTATTAAGTGAAAATCTCCAGTCATTGCATTCGTGCATTTATACGCGTTTTTAGTTTATAGCTCATTTGCATTTATTTCACGCCTAGGAAAAGCACACAAGAGAGTCATTTTGAAACATCAAGACAAATAAAATTATGACTTTAAACACAATAATTTCTTTCCTGAGGTGAATATAGTCAAAACAGCTCAGAATGCACATAAAGAGCGCTCCGTCTATAATCACCAAAAGCTGTCGCTCACTTCAGTTCATCGCGATCTCACGATGTTCTGTTAATAATCTCTCTGCATAATTAATCTCTTATTTACATCTTATCTACATGTTGTTATAATGAGAGGATTCACAAGCGTGCAGAACTCCACACCGGACAAAAACCTGCCGTTTTGAGCAAGTGAATATTTGACGCTCTCCATAACACAAATACATTCTGGTGCATTTACCAAATATACTTAGCTAATATCAGACGGGGCCCCTGAGACCCCGGGGCCCTAAGCGCCCGCTTACTCCACCTATTGGTTAAGTCCGGCCATTTCAAGTCTTGCAGACTCCACTAATGAGCTGATGAGTTGAATCAGGTGTGTTAAACTAGGGAGACATACACAACATGCTGTGGTTGGGGACAGCTTTGAGAACCACTGGCCTACAGCTACACGTATAATCTCAAGTTCAAGTTCAAGTCTAGCTTTTATTCTCATTGTGCTACATGTGTGGACGACATACAGTGGATGTAGCACGAAATGCACGGTGCTACATAAATACATACATAACAGTATTTAATTAGTACATAATACAATTTAATTAGGATTTATTAACTTTAATATTTTATTAAAGTTCTATTTTGACCCCTATAGTAGTTTTTTATTGATTTTAGGGCACTCATTTGGTCACATAGTCACATAGATTTAATAATTGCAATCAACCAAAGCAAAATATCTGCACCATATCCAATTGCATACAATCATATTTTTCCCATTGCATTGTGTTAAATCGAATGGCATCAGTAGATACTTTATACGTATCTTTAATGTATCGTATGCATCGAGATTCGTATCTTCCCTAATATATACAGTACAAGTCAAGCATTGAAGAAGAAAGGAAGGTGTTCACCGTGGTGGAGCCCAGTCGTGCTTGGTACAGTCCAAGAGAGTTCCCACATAGGTCCTTTTCCTCCATGTGACATTCACAACTAGAACCCCTGAAATCAAATCAGGTTATTACATGCATATTGTGATATCTGAAATATCCACAATAATCACCATGTAAAAGCATTTAGGTGTAGCCACACATTAATGTCTTCACATGCTCGATCGCAGTGATGGAAGTTAAGATGGTGGTCTGCAATTTTAATTTGCTTAATCAATATGCAACCAGTGTCTCCTCTTCCTTCAAACGCTTCAGTCTCACAGCTGCTTTGAAAACGCAGTCCTGACAAAACTCGCCCTTCACTCGTCACATAAACCAATGTGCTGAAGCAGAAATAGTGCTAACTGAAAGCACATGCATTGTTTTATACGAGTGGAGCATTGCACAGAATCACAAGCGCTCACCTTCCTCCGTCTCATGCCACACAATACCCTCAAGATTGACGCTCGTTCCTGGTTGACACGGCTCCATGTAGCTGGACTCGAAGGCTTTCTCGGCCTCCTGTGTGTTAGTTCCAACGGACCGCGTCTTAACACTCAACTGGAGAGAGAAAGAGAGCACAGACACAGTGCCAGCTGAAGCATCATACAGCTGCATGCCAGGTTCTTGCTGGCACGTTTGATTTAAATCATGCAATCAAGTGATCACTTAATCCTCGATTTAAAAAAGCTCCTACAACAATGACAGCATGTCAGAAAATCAGAGCAATGTCACTGCAATCAAGGCAAAATCAAAAAAACATATACAGGGACAATAGAGCAGAATGCACAAGACTGGAAGGGGCGGAGCTTGTTTCTATATTTAATACTGTTAATAACACACGAAATGCATCTAGCCAGTATGTGTCTTTGTCCAAAACAAACAGAGGGAATTATGATACTTATGTTTCCATTAGCAACAGACGTGATTGAGAATCTGACAAGGGCTGCGTTAACAAAAGAAATGGCTGACAAACAAAAGCAATTCATCTTTATATTGATATCGCAATATATAAATCCGTCATTGCACGGTGCTCGTATTGCACAAAGCACACCGATGCACCTTTGCGTTTTTGAGTGCATGTGGAAACGTGATTCTCACACAAGCACCGAATCCGCCATCAGCTCAACCGACAAGCCTCGCGCTCGTTTCTCCTTCATAACGCATCGTCGCGGGGTTCGTGTAACGATCGCACGCGCGTTATCCGGAGCTTACCGTTCTGTGCTCCTCGGTGTTCGCGTGGTCAACAACAGCCGCGTCCATTCCGCCCCTGCAGATGAGATTCTCCGAAAGCGGGCCGAGTTCATCGCCAGGCTTCTCCTTCCGCGTCTTTACCGAGTCTTTCTCTCGTTTCACGCCTTTGCTCTGGGTTTTGCCCTTTTTGGTTCTGCCGAGCGGCGTCGGTTCGTCGCTGTCCACCGGCGCGGGTGCTGAATTCATCTCTCCGCCGCGTCCTTGAGCCTCGCGCTCGCGCCGCTTACCGACGCATGCTTTGGGAATGTCGATCTCCAGCGACGGGAATCTCTCGGTGTCCGTGGCGGAGCTCCTCCGTTTCAGCTTGAGTTTCTTAGGCTCTCTGCAGAGGAGCGTCTGCGTCAGGCCGTCGAACGCGGCGCCTCCTGCGTTTGCGCAGCTGTGCTCCAGCGCGTCGCGACCTTCCGCCGCGCTTTTAACGCTCAGAACGCGATTCATCTCCAATCTCTGTCGATCCTTCTCCAAATCCGCGTCCAGGTCGATGATCAGATCCCCGACGCCGATCTCCCAGTCATCCCCGCTGTCATCCGGGTCCGTTCCCTGCGGCTTGGTTCTGTGCTGAAGGGAGGAACGGACTGACATTCTCCACACAGGATTCCTGACGGAGAACTACATCAAGTGGATGGGAGGGTATTAATCACACACGAGTGCTAATGCAAACCCAATTAGCGCGATGCACATCTTAGATCAACATGTGCAGCATAACTAATACTTTTAGTCAGGATTGAAAATGAATCCATCAATAAGTTACAGCAAGTTCTTACACAAATCAAAGCCTTAAACAGTGTTAAAGAGTCATGAATGCTGCAAAGCATGAATATCTTCCACAGCATTTTTGTTTTCTGATATCTAAACATCAAAACATTAAATCAAGAAGAGTCACATTTATGTATTATGACACAGATTGTGTCAAAGCAATATCAAAATAATGTGTCAATAATGTAAAAAGACAAGATTTAACACTCAATTTTCAGTTAAAACAAGTAGAAATATCTATGAACACTTGTTTTCTCTTTGAACGTTTAGTTTTCTCTATGCACAAATCTCAGATCCACACATTATTGTTATTTATTAAGTCTGTTCTCATATCAGATATGTATGCATGCATCATAAGCACTTAAACCCATAACACATCCCCTGTGTCTGCACACTTGGAGAATAAAGCTCTTTCTGAATCAGATTTAAGCTGATTTTGGCAGATTTTTGTTTTTGTTTTATTTTGATCAGTTTTTTGGAAAACAAGACTTCTTATCTGAAGTCATTTTGCATTTCAATTAAATGTATTTTAATTAAGATTCTTCAGACATATATTGGAAAAATGGTAAGAAAATGTGACCCTCTCTGTGAAAACTCATTTTTAGTGATTTACTGTTTTCTACATAAAATCATCCTTCATACGGTAAAGAACATGCTGGGGAAATTTAACCTTAATATCTGTAATATTGACTGAGTAAGGTCACGTCAAAGATTGAAATTATATGAAATTAATGGTAGAAATCAAACTTTGATGCTTGTTTTCTCATAATTCGATTTTCACAGAAAGGGTCACGAATAGTCTTTCTTTCCTTTAGAATTGAACTTTATATCTCAATTCTGAGAAAATAAGTCAGAATTGTGAGAATAAAAGTCAGAATTATCCGATATAAACCTGCTGTTGCTTTATTATTTTTTTATTAAGAGGCTAAAACGGGCTTTCATAGATTTATGAGTCTTTTTGATTTCTCATAAAACAAGACTTCTTATCTTAAGTTATTTTGCATTTCAAGCAAACGCGTTTTACTTGAGCTTCTTCAGACGTGTGCATCGGAAAACTCTCAGACATGTACATTATACGAGAACATATCAATCTATTCCTTACTTGGTCTTAAACAGGTCTTGACGTCTTAAATTAGGCTTCATCACACCTGCACAATCGTTTCTGTAATTCTACTGAATGAATGCATCATTTATTGTCATGGTTATAAAACAACGAGATTACATTAGAGCCTCAATCGACGGTGCAGTTAAAGTGCATTATAAGATCCAACATGATCAGTATGTAAACAGGACAATACGACATTGACAAGGAATACGTGTATGAGCTGTTGAAACAGTACTGACCAGTAATGATGTGTTTTGTTGTGTATGTAAAGTCCAGTTCATAGTTAATGGCATTGTTGAAGAGTGGTACATATTGAATGCAAATGTAAGTGGTGGAGAGGGGAACAGTGTTTGTTCAGCCGTCTAACAAAGGGATAAAGGCCTGAAGGGACCTATACCTCCTTCCAGAGGGCTAAAAGTGGAACAAAAAGTGTGAAACCGGTCTCTTATGGTGTCCTGCGCAGGCAGCGGGAGTCATTTTGACCTCCTGGAGGACGGTCCCGATGATTTGAACAGAAGTTTTCACCCCCCTCTGAATCATCTGGAAAACCACACTAGGTCAGCACACTGTGAATCGCACAATTGGAGACGTTTAACATGAGTTTCTGGGGCAAATTGGCTTTATTAAGCGTCCTCGGGAAAAAGAGACGCTGCTGGGCTACGGTGATGTTATTGACCCCGGAAAGATCTTCCGACTCAGAGTTTAAATCTAAATGAAAAGTCAAACAAGTGTAATGAACTAAAAAGGCATATTTGTGTGTATTAGTCAGCAGTCGCATTTTTCATTACCCCGAATAAACATTTAGATTGCAGTTTCACAGTTTTTGTTTTAATATACATGTATATTATATATGATACAATAATGCATTGAAAACACAAATGATATAGTTAAAATCAAGGCCGTTTATTTAATGCATTGCATCTTTTAATGTCTCTCTTGTCTAGAACAGTGTTGCATTGGCTCTAAGACATGTGCAAACCCACTTTCTCCAGAATGATCAGCATTATAAGCGTATAGTTTGAAGATATGATGGAGATAAGCTCAAATACAGCCTCTGTTCAGAGCGAGTTTGACTGTAGGAGGCAAGGATTTCATTTCAGGCTTGGCGATGAATGGCATCAATTAAAAACAAATACTTTTATTCTCAGTGTTAGTGCAAAAATGGACATTAAAGGATTAATTCGCCCAAAAACGATTCATTTATTCACCCTCATATCATTCAAACCTGTTTAAATATTCTCTGTTCAACACAAAAGAAGATATTTGGAAGATTTGGAACAACTTGAGGATGAGTAAATGACGAACTGTCCCTTTAAATTTATTTCAAGCATAATTTTATCTGCTCTTTTTTGAGGTAAGTGTCGTTACATTAAAAAACATATAAAGAAATAAATGAACATTTCTGTAGCACTGGTTATTTCAGCTCAATATGTTAAAAATACTGGTAACGCTTTATAATAACTGCACGCTATGAATCATTAGTTAATCATTAGTTAATAGTCAGTTCATCTTTTATAAAGCATTGTCCCAATATTAATAGTCATAAGCAGTTTATAAATACAGCTATACATGTTTGTTCTTGATTTATAAGCACTTCTATTATAACGAGATTTAAAGACTCGTTATCTTCTTAACAGAAAAGATAAACAAACACAACACAGAGATACAAAACTCAGAAATATGTTTTCAAGATGCAAAAAAATTAACTGTACACTTGAATATTTTTTTTATGAAATCACTTAAAAAAAAAATCAAGTGTACAGTTTAATATTTTGCATCTTGAAATCAATATTTCTGAGTTCTGTATTTCTCGGTGTTGTGTTTGTTTATTTTCTCTGTTTGGAAGATAAATGAGTTTTTAAATCTTCTTTATTAATGCTTTATAAGATATTAATATTCCTCGCTTTAGATGCGCTCACTACTAAATGTTTAATAACTATCGGACTTAATCATTAATTACAGCAGGAATATGTGTTAATAAAGCATTAATTAACACACCGAGCAACTATCATCATGTGTCTAAATAATACGATTTATAAATATACATTTAAATAGTTTATTAATAATTTACTCACACTTTATAAATAATCTTATGAACCACTGACAACCAAATAACTGGTTTGTAAATTAACAAATTGATCATTAATAAAGTATGAAAATTATAGCTGTATTTATAAACTGCTTACTAATGGCTATTAATGCTTTATAAATGATTAACTAATGATTAACTAATGATTCACAGCGTGCAGTTATTATAGTCGATTTGGCGATGACGAAGGAATCTGCTCATTAAGCAGAAGTACTGATTGTAACAGTCTCTTCACGAGTAGAAGGTCAGAACACTCTGGTGGTTTCCTCGGACAAGAAGAATCGGTGGCAGGTCTTTAGATAGCGTGTCCAGCCAGGCCATGTAAAGAGCGCTGGACACCGTTCCCTTCCGGGCGAGCGGCATGGTTCTGTCAAACACAAACCAATCAGATCAATCACACATGCTTTCAGATGAAGTGTTACATGTGCGGTCAGTACGTACATGACAATGAGCTTGGCTGTGCTCGAGTGTTCCTTCAGAAGCTCGTTCAGTCTGATCTGGCGATTCGACTAAAGGAAAGAAGAACTGATGTCACTCACATGTTGATGCTATTTCAGACTTTATTTGGCACACGGGCAATGGATAAAAACACAAGGTCTGGGGAAATTCGTTTAGCTTGACCATCATGTATTTAGATGCTGTTTCACTCTAAAAGATCTGCATCACTGCAAAATATGACTCGTACTTAGTGTTTGTGTGTCTTGTTTTCTAGCATAAATATCTAAATATCCAAAAAAACAGTCATAAGTGTCAATTTCGAGAAATTGAGATTTATGCATAATCTGAACGCTGAATAAAGATGTTATGATAGGACAATATTTGGCTGAAAATCTGGAATCTGAGGGTGCAAAAAAATCTAAATATTGAGAAAATCATCTTTAAAGTTGTTCAAATGAAGTTCTTAGCAATGCATATTACTAATCAAAAATTAAGTTTTGATATATTTACACGATATCTTCATGGAACATGATCTTAATATCCTAATGATTTTTGGCATAAAAGAAAAATCCATAATTTTGACCCATACAATGTATTGTTGATATTGCTACAAATATACCCCACGCGACTTAACACTGCTTTTGTTCTCCAGGGTCACATTTAAGATCAAATCATCATGAAAATAAATCGGTTCTAGTATATTTTCTTTAAAAAATGTAACTTGTTCTAAATAAGATCTGTGCAATGAAATAAGGCTGGTGACAGAGCCGTGTCTAAAGTCGTCTTTGTGATATAATGATTAATTACCCCCCCCACCACATGATTGTAAAGCGCTTTGGGTGTACAGCAATACACAATAAAGCGCTCTCTAAACGCATCATTCATTCATTCATGCACATCTCCTGACGAGTAACGGACGTAACCTTGGCCCGGTAGAGCTCCAGCTCGTTATCTGTGATCCTCCAGGGTTCTTCAGCCTTCATGTTCTCAGCGGCTTCTTGCTCCATGTCGTCCTCCTTCAGTCTGTACGGCTCGATCATCTCCTCAAACATCTTCTTGCTGAAGCACAACACCAAACAACAGCTGTTTCTCAGAGCAAAACATGCTCAGTATTAGCCAATGGACCTACACTTACTTGTGCTTCTTCGGCTTAATGTTGATGTCTCCAATAACGGTGATGTCAGAGAAGTCAATCCTGAACTTACTGAGCAACGCCGCCATTCTGCGCAAGAACAAAGCTGATTATTTACATTATTTAAACTATTTTATATGTTAAACTACCAGCTAGTGCTGTCAAATGATTGATCGAGATTAAATCAAAATAAAATAAATACAAAATAAACGTTTTTGTTATTGTAATGCAATATATGTGTGTGTACTGTGTATATTTATTATGTATATATATATATATATATATAACTACACACAGATGCATGTATATATTTAAGAAAAATATCTTATATTGGTATATATTTACAGTATATAAAATATAAATTATATAAGTATTTTCAAAATATATACTGTATGTGTGTGCATTTATATATAAAATAAATATACAAAATACACACACATATATTGGATAAACAAAAACTTTATTTTGGATGCGATTAATCGTTTGACAGCGTTACTCAGATCTAAAGACTTCTGTTTAAATGACTGAATTTAATTTAGTAAAGAAATATAAACTGTGCCTACAAATTAATTTCTGTACAAAACTAAGCAAAAAGGACTGAAATGCATTCGAGTAGAAACGCTCATATACTCACGCTCTGCGGTCGTGGTCGATCCGGTTTATCTTTCCTCCAATGAACACACGGATCTTGCAGTCGCGCCATTTATTTTTGTTGGTTAGCAAATACGGGATCAAAAGTGTCAAGCCTACAACGAGTAATCAATCACAGGGTCATGTATTAAAGCTACAAACTCTCAGCGTTAACAGAAATAGAAAGTCTTTACCTCCGTCGTCGAACAGCCACCACACATCGATGGTTCCTTTGCTCTGTTTCTTCTGGAACTGCTGACTGGCGGCCAGAAGTTTCTCATCCGCAGGACTGAGCTGCGTCCGAGGCTTCTTGCTGTCTGAAATCACACATGCATCGTTAAAGAAGAGAAATCAGCATCAGCTTACCGGATACAGACTCTATTGATCATGAATATAAGATCAGAACTAATGCCCTGAGCGCATTGAACATGATGTTCTGAAGAACACAAGTCTGTACATTCATGCGTTGAAGAAAAGTCTGAGGAAAATCAGGAGATTTGTGATATTTGGAGCGGCTCTAATGAGAACACAATACAACTGATAAAGACTTGACTTTACTCTCATCGCAGCAACACTCGTTAAAGGAATAGTTCAAGCAAAAATGAAAATGTGCTTACTCTCAGGTCATCAGAAATGTAGATGAGTTTGTTTCTTCGTCAGGTTTGTAGAAATGTGTCTCAGCAATGGATGCTCTGCAGTGAATGGGTGCCGTCAGAATAAAAACATCACAGCACTCCAGTCCATCAGTTATCATCTGGAGAAGAAACAAATCCAGCATTAAGATGTTTATAATATGAGTCCATAATAATGATTCTTCCAGTGAAAAGTGCATCTGCTGTCGTCTCTCACGTCAAAATCCAGCCTCATATTAGTTTTGATCTGTGCAGATTTCTCTCCTGATTCAGACCAGAACACTTTTTCACTGAGGAAGAGTTATTATGGATTATGGACTCGTATTATAGACGTCTTAATGCTGGATTTGTTTCTTCTTCAGATGTTAACTGATGGACTGGAGTGCTGTGATGTTTTTATTCTGACGGCACCCATTCACTGCAGAGCATCCATTGCTGAGACACATTTCTCCAAACCTGATGAAGACACACTCATCCTGATCTCGGATGATCCTGAGAGTGAACGCATTTTTTGCTGAACTTTTATATGTGCAGCACGTCATGGTTTTCTGACCTCTGAAGATGAGCGGGCTGCTTTGACAGCTGGTGGATAAAGACGATGGTTTTGAGGAATCACTGTCAAAGTCTTTGATGTTGATGGACACCAAGAGATCCTTCATTACAGGAGCTTTCTCCTGCGAGGTCTGAAACTCATCTGAAGAAAGACCAACAGAAGCAGAGTTAAAAATCACTGATGAAAAGACTCACAATATTTAGACTTTAGCCCACTTCTCTAACGACCTTGAATGTGAGAGATGTCAAGACCTTCCTTCAGTCTCAAAAGAACCACCCCGAACTGCAGGTCAAACGCGTCACTGAAACACACACAGCGATCATTCAGAGGAAGATTTCAGTGCTTTAAAGGGGTCATCGGATGCTCAATTTCCACAAGTTGATATGATTCTTTAGGGCATTAATGAAAAGTCTATAACATACTTTGGTTAAAATTTCTCAATGGTAGTGTAAAAACACCTTTACCCTGTCAAAATAAGCTCTGTTTACAGCACGCTGATCTAGTCCATGTTGCTTTAAATGCTAATGAGCTCTGCTGACTCCGCCCTTCTCTTCCGTGGAGTCACGAGCAGATCATAGATATGTGTAGATCCCTATTCGACCACTCCAGATCTTGCATTCACCATATAAATAGATGAATATTCAAAGATATACAAGCGTATACCTTGCTGTTGCTCAAAGATTCGCAGACCGTTTCAAAAATGGCGGATGGCTTATGTATTGCGGCCCATAGAAACTGTCGATAATGAGGCATCTAGGTATATATATCTAGGGTGCATACTAAACTTCAGCCGCGAAACTGGCTAACGAGCACATTATTAGGAAAGGCAATTTACAAAGATTCATAAAAACCCTTATACTCACTTCTTCTGTAGATAAAGCTGGATCACGAATAATTCGGGCGAACATAGACGCATTTAGGTAGATCGGCGCATTCATTTAAAAGCGAAAGTAACGTTAATCCTCTGCATCTTCAGTCGGGAGTAAACGAAGACTGCTATGTTTATTATTACATCCAACAACTAAACACCTCAATCACTTAATCTGAGACATCTTGTCTTCTGCTGTACCTCAGACAGACAGCTCTCAGCTCACTCAGGGGGCGGAGCTAAGGTAAGACGGACCTGTCAATCAACTATCATGGGAGGGGCCTGTACAGAACTACGTCATTCTGAAAGGAATCTCAGAACAGCCTGATATGAGAAAGGGGATTTTAAAATAGGGATTAAAAAAAAAACACTTTGTGGATTTGTATCATTATAGGATGATAAACACTTCCAACACACATTTATATTCAAACAACTTGTAAAGTGAATTGTGCATCCCCTTTAAGATGAAGACATGCAGAGCGTCACACAGTCGGACTCACTGGATGGTGTTGATGTAGGTTTCCACGTCCTTCATCTCTCCGTCCCTCCAGTTGTTCTTAAAGCCAAACACCATTGTGTTGGGTTTTAAGCGACCCAAACCAGCGGTCTAGAAATTGCAACAGCATCAGTTTTACACGAGTTCTGATTCAGTTCATTACACGAGCTCTTTGTTACGCCATCGTGTTTCCGTTCTGACCTGCAGGAGATACTGGGCTCCTTGTCTGAGATCATCAGCAAACACAGGAGTGTAAAAGGCTTTGATTCGGGTCTTCAGGAGCCAGCGCTGATAGCGGACCTGCTCGTTCATCATGTCCTTATTGTTCGGCCTACGGTATCCCTGCGGGAGGATGCAAGAACCAGAGTTTCTGCAGGATTTTTAAGCCCAAATGTAAGACTTATTTAAAGATCAAATTAACACTGTATAAGTGTGGTAGTGCAATGTCTATACTAACATATTAAACTGTAAAAGGCACGAGTTACAGTTCAGACACAAGTTTTCACAAAACACATTTTTTTTATAAAGTGATACACTTCACATTTCAGCCTTCCAACCATTTTTAAGAGTCAAAAGTATTAATTATTATATTAATTTAAACAAGTATTATCAATAAAAACATTTTACTGTTCAGATTTTTACAATTCATTATCACGTTTACTGCTCAGTGTGTTTGCAGGATAAAAACACGGGTGGATTTTCACATTGGTCTGAACAAAAACAGCACAAAATGCACTTATAGAAAATGCACATAATTTTTTCCCGATAATGGCAATACACAAAACAGTGCAGCACCGGACTTTGAAACATGCAGCGCTCGTGTTTATTCAATAAAATCATAGCCTTTTGAAGTTTAATCATCACATTGAGCCATATATCGCAATTCTGGTCTTCCTCGTACCACAATTTAAGAACTCTTGAAATCATAATTAAGATTTTTTTGTACAATTTAAGGCTTTTTAAGGACCTGCGGGAAGCTTGATTAACAAGTGCATGTTTGGTTGTGTAACTGTGAAGATAATGAGTCAAATGTTCATTGAAATGACGTACTGTGCGCACGTGGCCACAGACCATCAAGCCCACGTCTTTGGTGAAAGCGTGCACTAGATACAGCAGCGCCGGTCTTGAGTTTGGGTATCCGGACATTAAGAGACACTGAGGCCTGTGCATGGGAAAAATGATTTCAGAGAGGTTTTCGGTCTCTATAGTCACGTATGACAGCTTTTGCATCACCTGAAGTTCTTGATGTGATCCTCGACCCCCGTGAGATGCAGACTGTGAGTCAGTGCCTTGTTGTACATCAGCGCTTGTGTCGACGAACCCCAGTTCACATCTGCAGCAGAAAGATGCGTTTTGACACTCAGTTATGATTTATGACTTTATAATACAAGACTTTTCCAGACTCAGATTTCCAAACCTCTCAGTAGATTTTCAGGCTATGTTTAACATAATTGGTTCATAAAGCATTATATTTGGTGTATAGTACAGTCATCTGTAAATATTTGGTTTATTTTCATTGATTTTCATGAAGTGACAACATCCAGAGAGCCATAAAAAATTGACTTTTACACGTATACAAGAACATTTTTAGTGCCTTTGAGAAAATATTCACATGTTTATGGGAATTTTTTGCATGCTTACGTATTACAATTTCTAGTTTTAAATAAACTACTTCCTTTTTGCATCACTGCCATCTTACAATGAATAAAACAAGAGCATGGATGCACATGAATTAACACATCTATTTGCTCAAAATGTGTCTTTTCTTAAGATAGTACCTCTAATATCAAGGCCTGATATCTAATTTAACACATCTTCTGTGGTGCACACAAACTATGACACGAAATGGGCTGATGGCATAAATCTTGCCAAGTTCAATGGTTTATAAAAAAAGACAGGTACTCTAAAACAAATGTTTATAATGTGGCTTTTGTTAGGGCAGTGTGCCATATTTTAAGGCCGTAGGTCTCTTTAATGCATACTCTGTGGAGGAGAAACCACAACGCAAAATGAGCCGATGGTGCAATAGGTGACTCCGTGTGCATTGTCACTATGCCAAGCTTCTCATGCACGCATTAAAGTCTGTATATGTATTATTTTGCTTGCCAAGGTCCTTAAGGCTATGTAATAAGGTGCTAAGAGTATTGAGAGAAGAAACCCAAAATGTTTATAACCTGAAAAAGTGCACCTTGGAATCATTGTCGTATTTTCACTTTGACTTCTTGTAAAATCATTTTTTATTCTTAATAAAATAAAATTTTAAATGTGCTTTTTTCCATACTTTTCCAAACCCCGCGGGGGGGGGGGGGGGGGGGGGGTACTATGGAAGTCATTGGCTAGCGGTAACTGCTAGGTTACACTCATTGTTCAAAATATCTTATTTTGTGTTCAATAGAAGAAATAAATTCAACACTAGGGTGAGTAAATAGCGACAGAAGGTTCATTTTGAGGTGAACTGTGTCTTTATCACGAACAACATTTATGCATTTGGCTGATGCTTTTATCCAAAGTCATTTACGTTACATATACACGATCTACAGGACGCTACGTTAACTTTAGTTAGTGAACTAACACGAACAATGAACAACTGCCATTTAACTAACGTGAACAAATACTGTACATATATCAAATGCTGGGGAAATGATATTGCTTATCGTTACTCCGTGTCATTTACAGCACTGCATTAGTCCACATGAGCTACAAATTCATCCTATATTTTTTATTATAAATATTATTGATCTTATTTACTTTTTACTTTTTTAATTCATATTATTGATCTTTTTGCAAATAATTAATATGTGCATTTTTCACTTTTATAAAAATTTATATTATTGATCTTAATATGAATAATGCATATTATTGATCTTATTATGAATAATTCATATGTGCATTTTTCACTTTAAAAATGCATATTATCGATCATATTACGAAAACTTCATGCATATATTTTTACCTTTTTAAAAATGCATATTATTGACCTTATTACGAATAATTAATATGTGCATTTTTCAGTTTTTAAAGATGCATATTATTTACCTTATTATGAATAATTAATATGTGCATTTTTCACTTTTATAAAAATGCATATTAATGATCTTTTTGCAAACAATTCATATGTGCATTTTTTGCCTTTTAAAAATGTATATTATTGATCATATGAAAAATCATGCATATATTTTTCACTTTTATAAAAATGTATATTATTGATCTTATTGACCATTCATACGTGCATTCTTTAGATTATTACAGATTTTTCTTTGTTGATGAACTGCTTCACTGGGATGCTTCTCAAGATCTGTTCATTCTTACAGCTGAAGTGTTCTCCCTTAACCCTTGAAGTGAAGACCGAACAGACCTGGTTTCTTGTAGCTGACGTAGATGTAGAGCGCCAGGACGATGACGTTGGTGAGCAGCGCCGCCCACCAGTTGATCACAAACATCACCACGCAGCACAGCACGGCTCCGGCTAACGACACCCACTTGTTGAAGTAAACGAAACTCGGACGCCACCCTGTTCAGACGGAGACCTGTCAGTTACTCACGAGGCTGTCTGAGACGAGCCGTGTCAGCGATCACTTGCCTGGGGAGTTCGCCTGCGACGCGTGGAACACAGAGAAATTGATCAAGGCATAGGAGGCCAAGAAGAAGTTGGAAATGATGGGAGCGATGATGTTTAACTCCGCTGAAACACCAACACACTGGATTTTAGACACGTGTCTGAAGCAGGTAAGTCAGCATCGAGTGGCGTGTTATTTCACCGATCAGGATGAAGGCCAGGCCGATGATGAAGGTGAGGACGTACGCACGCAGAGGCTCTTTGTTCTTCCCGTAGCCTTTGGCAAACACATGCATCCCAGGGTAGATCTTATCCTTGCACAAGGCCTACAAAACATCCATCAGCACAACAACAGACAGCATGAAGAACAGAATGAGCTTTCTATGAAGCACTGTCCAGAAGTTACCAAGCCTGCATTTATTTCATTCAAAACCAGTAATATTGTGAATATTATTAAACAGAAATGTGTTCTATGTGAATGTGTGTTAAACTGTAATTTATTTCTGTGTATTCAGCATCATTACTGCAGTCTTCAGAGTCACATGATCTTCAGAAATCATAATAATATGAAACATTTCTGATTATTATCATCAATATTTAAAACAGCGGTGTATTTTTTTCAGGATTCTTTGATGGAAGACTCAAAGATCAGCGATTATCTGCAATAAAAACTTTTATATCATTCAAAAGCTTGGAGTCAGGTAAAACAAATATAGAAAGTAATACTTTTATTTAGCAAGGATGCATTAAATTGATTAAAAGACATTTATAATGTGATTTCTATTTCAGATTAATGCTGTTCTTCTGAACTTTTTATATTCGTCAAAAAAACTGAAAAATGATACTCTGCTGTTTTTAATGTAATAATAATAATAAATGTTTTTTTGAGCAGCAAATACAAATATTATGATTTCTGAAAGATCATGTGACTGAAGTGTAATGATGCTTAAATTTCAATAAATTACATTTTAAATAAAAATAAGTTATTTTCAATAGTAAAAACATTTTCAACATTTTACAGTTTTTGCTGTATTTTGGATCAAATAAATGCAGGCTTAGTGAGCACAAGTGACTTCTTTAAAAATAAACATAAAACATCTTACTGTTCAAAATCCTTTGACTCGTATAGTGTAATATATTTGGCCAAAGTATAGGATATGATCACGCAAGATACATCATCATTAGGTATAATTACTCTAAATGCAACGTATCATAGTTAATCATTGCACGGAAATCAGAAAGTGCAAGCTTTAGTATCAGGCTCTTGTGTTAAAACCGTAATAAATGACCACAGAGGATGATAAAATAGTGAAATATCAAAGATAATGTGTCGAGAAATCAGTGCTTTTCAGATGCAAATCTTGTGCTCGTCACTTTAATGATTTCTTATCAGACCACAGAGCTGTTGAGATTCAGCATGCTTCTGTTTATTAAATCAAACTAGATAATGTACACATACACAGATGCACGGAGAATCAGACGTTTACAGAAACATAACCCAAGTATACCAGAATCAGATTCCTGCCGTATGTGACGTCATGTAACGGTCTGGATGATGAAAACGGCCTTGTTTCTAGTCTTTGTGATGATGGAGAAAATATCCGATGGAAGTGAACGAGTGTCATAAAAAACTGATCCAGTTCTTTAGTTTTCTTGAGATTTATTGCCATATTTCAGGGGCGGAGCGAACAAAACTGCATTAACTAGCAACTCTGGATACATAATATGTGTCTCTGGAGCACAGAAGCAGTCATAAACAGCACAGATATATCTAGACAACAATACACTGTATGGGTCAAAATTATACTTTTTATGTTATGACAAAAATCATTAGGATATTAAGATCATGTTCCATGTAAATTTCCTATCGTAAAAATATCAAAACGTAATTTTTGATTATTAATATGCATTGCTAAGAGATGATTTTCTCAATATTTAGATTTTTTTGCATCCTCAGATTCCATATTTTCAAATATTGTCCAAACCATACATCAATGGAAATATTATTTATTCAGCTTTCAGATGATTTCTGACCTTTATGACTGGTTTTGTGCTCCAGGGTCACACATCTTATTTTAACCAGAGGTCAAGACATTTTTGTAAAGGAGGTTTGTGTGCGTCCTGACCTGGAAGATTTTGGGAGCGCTGACCAGAGACGCCAGCGCCGATGAAAGCGTGGCGGAGAAGATTCCAGCGGTGATGAGCGGCCCGAAGCCGGACACCAAACTCATCACCTGAAAGATGATGAACACCACACAAAGCTTTAACACAAGACATCAGCGGTGCTGCTTATATAATCAGATGACCTTCCCCGAGCGACTAGAAATCATGAGTGTGTGTGCAGAGCGTTGTGTGTGAACGTGATCTTACTAAACATCAACATGCATTTACTCAATCAATAAAAAAATGAAATGCATAAATATCATGCAATAATTAAATGTGTTAAGTTACACATATGCATTTAATCCAATTGTATGAACCAATGTCTTTATTGCTGACCCACTTCAACCATGCAAACATGACTTTAGATGAACATCCCATTTGAGTCGTGTTCTTCATGTAGTCCAGAAGGACAGCCGAGCTGAACGCTTGAGCTTCTTCACTGAACGGATCTGATCGATCGATTGATTGAGTTTATTTAGATAGGGACAGAACAATAAACATGATTCCAGTCAAAGACTGCACCAAAGCCACTGCACAGAGATTATAGCAGGTGATGAAGTCTTTTGATTCATTTCACTTCAAGTAAATAAAGTGTATTATATTAAAATCAGACCATCAAGCCCAGCCCAGATGAGAAGAATTAACACATCACATTCATATCCATAACAGGACATTTTTGGGGAGTAACGTTATTAATTATAATAATGGGAGTAACTTCAGGAAACAATCAGCACAAGGTTCATCTGTGAACGCAATAATAATGACGTGACATCATTTTACTCACCCTTCAATCATCCATCATTAAAATTAAATGTAAAAGCATTCATAAATTACTTTTAACGCACCGTGAATAACTCCTAAAGATCCACGCGCAGCAATATCACAGACGTGTTAAATATCATTACAGTAATATAAGTCTATATTTCAGAACAATTACGTTTTACAGCATCTGTGTGAAAACAATAGAGACACAAGGATTTGGGGAGAAAAATGAAAGAGAGTTATTTATGGTTCATATCATAAATTAATTTGGGAGAGCAGACCACAAATGCACTTTTTTCATTAACTTACAGCAGAATATAAAAATAATGCAGCGGGCTGAAAAGATGTTGTTATAGATATTGTCAAACGTAACGTTATTATAGAAAATGAAGGAAAATGTACAGCCCATAAGGATTATTTGTAATCTTATGATTTGTTGCAGTCTTTTTGAGTGGAACTTCCCCAAACTGGAAATGCATCCCATAATTTCAAACGCAGTAGGCTCGTTAGGAAAAATGTGGATATTGTAATACATCACTTTTAGAAGTAACCTTCCCCAACACTACACATCAGAATAACACTTTATAATAACTGCATAATAATCAGCTCATCTTTTATAAAGCATTGTCCCAATATTAATAGTCATAAGCAGTTTATAAATACAGCTATACATGTTTGTTCTTGATTTATAAGCACTTCTATTATAACGAGATTTAAAGACTCGTTATCTTCTTAACAGAAAAGATAAACAAACACAACACAGAGATACAAAACTCAGAAATATGTTTTCAAGATGCAAAAAAATTAACTGTACACTTAAATTTTATTTTTATGAAATTGCATTTTTTTTGATCAAGTGTACAGTTTAATATTTTGCATCTTGAAATCAATATTTCTGAGTTCTGTATTTCTCGGTGTTGTGTTTGTTTATTTTCTCTGTTTGGAAGATAAATGAGTTTTTAAATCTTCTTTATTAATGCTTTATAAGATATTAATATTCCTCGCTTTAGATGCGCTCACTACTAAATGTTTAATAACTACCGGACTTAATCATTAATTACAGCAGGAATATGTGTTAATAAAGCATTAATTAACACACCGAGCATCTATCATCATGTGTCTAAATAATACGATTTATAAATATACATTTAAATAATTTATTAATAATTTACTCACACTTTCTAAATAATCTTATGAACCACTGACAACCAAATAACTGGTTTGTAAATAACGTAATAATTTAGAAATGATAAATTGATCATTAATAAAGTATGAAAATACACATTATAGATATGCTCGAGAACAAACATGTATAGCTGAATTTATAAACTGCTTATTAATTATATTACTAATGACTATTAATGCTGGAACAATGCTTTTTTAGAGGACGAACTGACTGTTTACTAATGATTTATAGCGTGCAGTTATTATAAAGTGGTACAAACATCAGCATATGGATTATTTATATATGACCCTGGAGCACAAAACCAGTCATAAGGGTCCATTTTTTTTACTTGAGATTGAAAATTACCTTTAAAGTTGTTCAAATGAAGTTCTTAGCAATGCATATTACTAATCAATAATTAAGTTTTGATATATTTGCACAATATCTTCATGCAACATGATCTTAATATTCTAATGATTTTTTGGCATAAAATAAAAATGATAATTTTGACTCATACAGTGTATTGTTGACTAAATACACCTGAGCTGCTTATGACTGCGCATGTGCTCCAGGGACACGTATCATATTAATAATAATAAGTGTGAGCGTGCCGGTCACACACCTGGAAGTCGTTCTGAAGGCCGTACTTGCAGCCGCCCTCGCTGCAGATGGAGAAGTCGTATCCCAGCGTGCATGCGGCGTCAGTGCAGTTCTCCAGAGAGCCCACGATGGTGTCGTTATCATCGCCTGTGGCGTCCCGCACGATACAAGAGCCTAAAAACACAGCACAGCCATTACATCACCTCTGATCCACGAGCGGAGGACAGCCCGAGAACGAACGCCACTCAAATACCGTTGGAGACGGCAACCGCGATGTAAACCACTCCGGTTATGAGGATGGCCAGGAGAGTTCCTTTAGGAATCGCCGACTGCGGATCCTGGAGAGATCAAATCAGCTGTGATGAGACACAGTCCAGCAAAACTCAAATACACGCTTGAGAAGAGAGAACCGGTGACATACAGATCCACTAAAGATCGTTATAGAGGAGAAGGATGAGGATTCTTATGAAATATGTCCCTGGAGCACATGCGCAGTCATAAGCAGCTCAGGTGTATTCAGTCAACAATATACTGTATGAGTCAAAATGATCATTTTTATTTTATGCCAAAAATCATTAGATATTAAGATCATGTTCCATTATGTACATTTCCTATCAGTAAATATATCAAAACTTAATTATTGATTATTAATATGCATTGCTAAGAACTTCATTTGCACAACTTTAAAGATGATTTTCTCAATATTTAGATTTTCTCAGATTCCAGATTTACAAATATTGTCCAAACCATACATTAATGGAAATATTATTTATTCAGGTCTCAGATTATGCATAAATCTCAATAAATAAAAAAGACACTTATGACTGGTTTTGTGCTCCAGGGTCACTAATAAGCTGACAAAATACATAATTACTATAACTGTGAAAGGCTAAATTACTTTTACAGATTCCCTGACAAAAATGAACCATAGCTTATGGTTTTACTAATAAAAAAGTTCATTAAAAATACAATTATATTGTGAAAAATAAATAACTGGTTACTATAGTTAAACCCAAATGAACCATGGATTTACTGCACTGACCATAGTTTAACATGGTATTTGTACAACTGTGGTTATACTAATGTTAATCAATACGCCAAAAAATAAAAAATAAATGTTCGTTTATTGGTGATTTTGTGTGACTTGTGTTTCTGTATTTGTTTGTGTTGAGAGTCAAACTGATGAAGATGTTTTATTCATTTTCTGAAGAGCTCTGAGCCACCGTACTCTGAAAACTCATCAACGGAAAGTCATTAATTCAGCTTTCAGATGATGTATACATCTCAATTCCACAAGAATGACTCTTATTTTGTGTTCCAGGGTCAGGACTGGTTCTTAGACTCGCTCGCTGAAAGGCTCTTCCATGGGCTCACGGTGAAACACCGTTATATACCGTGTAAGCGTGAGGTAAATGGTCCTCACCGCCAGGTCTCCGGATATATTGGCTCCGGCCAGGATTCCTGTAGCGGCCGGGAAGAAGATGGCAAAGACGGAGAAGAAGGATTCATCGTCTCTGAAGTCTGGACCCATGTTCTCCATCATTATAGCAGCTTTACACAGACAGACACAGGAATGAACTCGTCATTGGTTTGTTCCTCCAGCACTGATCTCAACCCTTGTGTGACCTTTTTGTCCTTTTCTGTTTTTATCATTTTGCCCAGCTGCATATATTTTGGCACAGGTGTGTACTTATATTGGAATTTTACTATTTCACTTCCATTTTCTTTAATAAATCTGTTTTGCACTAGATACACAAATAGTTCCTCTCAGGACCTCAAGGACAAAAATTTCCTCATTGAACCCATTTAAACTGATATTTTTAATAACAGTGCCGTTTAACTGTAAAATTATGCAATTTTTGTTAATAGGCTTTCAGTCTGTTGGCAAGGCTTCAAAATTATATTTTTTTTACCAGATGGTGCCATTTTTTCAGGTTTGGTCTATAAAGAAATACTGGATTTATTCCTGTTTTCTGCTTCTGTGTTTTATGGAGCCAATTGGATTAATAGTGCAGCTATAATTGTGTGTGTGTGTGTGTGTGTGTGTGTGGATGTCAGAGTGTGTGTGTGTGTGGTATGATGTCAGAGTGTGTGTGTGTGTGTGTGTGTGTTGGTATGGATGTCAGAGTGTGTGTGTGTGTGTGTGTTGGTATGGATGTTGTGTGTGTGTGTGTTGGTATGGATGTCAGAGTGTGTGTGTGTGTGTTGGTATGGATGTTGTCAGTGTGTGTGTGTGTGTGTGGAGTGTGTGTGTGTGTGTTGGTATGGATGGAGTGTGTGTGTGCCAGAGTGTGTGTGTGTGTGTGTGTGTGTGTGTATGGTGTGTCGGTATGGATGTTAGAGTGTGTGTGTGTGTGTGTGTGTGTGTGTGTGTGTGTGTGTGTGTTGGTATGGATGTTAGTAGATGTGAGTGTGTGTGTGTGTGTGTGTGTGTGTTGGTGGTGTGGAGTGTGTGTGTGTGTGTGTGTGTGTGTGTGTGTGTGTGTGTGTGTGTGTGTGTGTGTGTGTGTGTGTGTGTGTGTGTGTGTGTTTGTGTTCTCATTTTTTGAGATATCAACCTCAAATTTGGAACACAACTTGTTTAAATTTATGGCTTTGATTTTTTGGCAGGTATAGAGCTCAACATGTTTCATAAAATATATATTTAAAATGAAAAAATAATTTTCATAAACTGAAACCTCTATAACTGTTTTTTAGTTTAACTTCTTAAACAAAACTCTGCCATGGGTCTTCTTTAAAATGAGACCAAACCGAACTCTGTGCTCCCAAGCTTCACATTTTTATGACAGTTTTTTGACATGAACGTTTTTGTCCACTATGTACCTATGTGTAACTTTATTTTAATTGCCGCAGAAGCGTTAAATGATTATCAACGATGGCAGATGAGTAGAGACGACCCACCGTTATAACCGAAGAAGCCTTGCGATTCCTTTGACTTCATGGGGATGAATGATCCGATGGAGTAGTTACATATAGCTGCCACAAGAATCACCAATAACACAATCTGTGCCTGTCGAAGACATCAGAACATCACGAGACTCACACTATCAGCAGAAACAACACCGAACGGCATCATATCTGCTGAACGAAACACAACACTTTATTTATGACTGTTTTTGTGCGGCTGATTACAAAAACAATGTCTGTTTTTGATGGAGAGAGTCACACTTTCTCACTAAATATGATGCATTTCTTAGCATTATTGCTTTAGCAACAATATATTTGGTGAATTTGTCCCTCAATCAGGAGAAAAACACAACGTTACACAATGATATTAGATCAGTTCTCAGTCCATTTGTGATTTTAATAAAATTCCATAAATGATTTTATGACTAATCCTGATTTTTTTTAAGTTAAATGATACATTTTGATACTGACATTTGATAGCTTTTGTCATTTTGTTAAGTGCATTAAAGATTGTGTCATTTAAAAAAATATTCTTATTTTATGAAAAAGATGCATGATGGAAATTGGTGTCTTTGAACTCATCATCGTCAAATTAGGTCATATCAGGCTTTTATTTGCAAATCATCAGAATATTTTTGTTAAGATGCAGAGCTATATAACAGTATATTTCTGAATACACAGACAAGTGAATGAAGGATAACACAACCCAGGCCTGTCAAAGACATCAGTGCATCACGTGACTTATATTTCTATATTATTATTATTATATATTACTGACCTTTGCCTCCCACTCCATTCCAGCGACAGAGATGCCCAGCAGCAAGATGACGGTGAGCGTGCCGACGATCCTGATGTCATTGATCTCATCCGTCATGAGAGCGTCTATACTCTGAAAACACAGAGACAGCAGTGTGCGTCCATCATTAAACATTATGAAGGAATCTATATGGATGACATATGTGACCCTGGAGCACAAAACCAGTCATAAGGGTCAATTTTGTGAAATTGAGATTTATGCATAATCTGAAAGCTGAATAAATAATCTTTCCATTGATGTATGGTTTGGACAATATTTGAAAATCTGGA
>JAPDDM010000276.1:57500-85000 GCA_027474115.1 Schizopygopsis malacanthus | reverse complement strand
ACGAAAATCTCTCGTTTCAGAGCAAACATTGATAAATGTCACGTTGCGGTTCTCTTAAACATTTCTCGAGGTGATCTGAACCATTTGTTTTCTTTGTGTAATGATATTGTCAAATTGATGAAGATGAGATTTGTCTTCGGCAGTAACTCAACAGAACTGAAATGAACCTCAGCAGGTGGAGATTTTAGCAGCGCTTAGATTTGACTTTAAAATGTGTAGCAAAGCAGCACAGATGAAGATAACACTGTCCTTCTCCAGATGACTGATCACGGCGTGTTTTGCATTATTAATACGATTTCTGGAATGCTGTGTTTGCATATGCATATGATGCATTATCTATTAAATATTGCACAATGTAAAAAATGATTTTCTCTTGTTTTCTAGAATAAATATCTAAACACTCATAAATCAAGATGCATTTACTAAAAAAAAAATTTTTTTTTTTATAAAACAAGCCTGAATATCTTAAATCACTTGTACAGTAAATTCATCTTGATTCAAGAATGTTTAGATATAGAAAACAAGACAAAACACTAATATACATTTTTTTTGCAATGCATGTATTTGCAGAACATAAATCTGATTATTAGTCTGATTTTGTCTTCATGTCTGAGTTAAAGATTTCTCTTTTTATCTCTCCATGAATCAGAAAACATGTTTTTAGGAGTGAGCTGTCGCTTAAATCTAAACAAATCTTCAGAGGAATAAAACTGAATCAGATGCAAATAGATGCAATACAGTAAACACTTAAATGTGTATTGTTGATGTTCTCTTTCTACCAGACTGAAAGAAGAGAAGTACCCAGATTGACCAGTGCATGAACACACACTGGTTTAACAGTCCTGATTAACAGACGTGCTTTGACAGACTCGGACTGAAGTGTGTAACCTGTGTGTCCGGTGATGTCCGGGGGACACTGGGTCTTTGACAGACTCGGACTGAAGTGTGTAACCTGTGTGTCCGGTGATGTCCGGGGGACACTGGGTCTTTGACAGACTCGGACTGAAGTGTGTAACCTGTGTGTCCGGTGATGTTCGGGGGACACTGGGTCTTTGACAGACTCGGACTGAAGTGTGTAACCTGTGTGTCCGGTGATGTTCGGGGGACACTGGGTCTTTGACAGACTCGGACTGAAGTGTGTAACCTGTGTGTCCGGTGATGTCCGGGGGACACTGGGTCTTTGACAGACTCGGACTGAAGTGTGTAACCGGTGATGTCCGGGGGACACTGGGTCTTTGACAGACTCGGACTGAAGTGTGTAACCGGGGGACACTGGGTCTTTGACAGACTCGGACTGAAGTGTGTAACCTGTGTGTCCGGTGATGTTCGGGGGACACTGGGTCTTTGACAGACTCGGACTGAAGTGTGTAACCTGTGTGTCCGGTGATGTTCGGGGGACACTGGGTCTTTGACAGACTCGGACTGAAGTGTGTAACCTCGGGGGACACTGGGTCTTTGACAGACTCGGACTGAAGTGTGTAACCTGTGTGTCCGGTGATGTCGGGGGACACTGGGTCTTTGACAGACTCGGACTGAAGTGTGTAACCTCGGGGGACACTGGGTCTTTGACAGACTCGGACTGAAGTGTGTAACCTGTGTGTCCGGTGATTCGGGGGACACTGGGTCTTTGACAGACTCGGACTGAAGTGTGTAACCTGTGTGTCCCGGGGGACACTGGGTCTTTGACAGACTCGGACTGAAGTGTGTAACCTGTGTGTCCGGTGATGTCGGGGGACACTGGGTCTTTGACAGACTCGGACTGAAGTGTGTAACCTGTGTGTCCGGTGATGTGACACAGACTCGGACTGAAGTGTGTAACCTGTGTGTCCGGTGATGTGACACTGGGTCTTTGACAGACTCGGACTGAAGTGTGTAACCTGTGTGTCCGGTGATGTTCGGGGGACACTGGGTCTTTGACAGACTCGGACTGAAGTGTGTAACCTGTGTGTCCGGTGATGTTGACAGTGTCGGACACCTGTGTGTCCGGTGATGTCCGGGGGACACTGGGTCTTTGACAGACTCGGACTGAAGTGTGTAACCGGTGATGTCGGGGGACACTGGGTCTTTGACAGACTCGGACTGAAGTGTGTAACCTGTGTGTCCGGTGATGGGGGACACTGGGTCTTTGACAGACTCGGACTGAAGTGTGTAACCTGTGTGTCCGGTGAACACTGGGTCTTTGACAGACTCGGACTGAAGTGTGTAACCTGTGTGTCCGGTGATGTCCGGGGGACACTGGGTCTTTGACAGACTCGGACTGAAGTGTGTAACCTGTGTGTCCGGTGATGTCCGGGGGACACTGGGTCTTTGACAGACTCGGACTGAAGTGTGTAACCTGTGTGTCCGGTGATGTTCGGGGGACACTGGGTCTTTGACAGACTCGGACTGAAGTGTGTAACCTGTGTGTCCGGTGATGTCCGGGGGACACTGGGTCTTTGACAGACTCGGACTGAAGTGTGTAACCTGTGTGTCCGGTGATGTCCGGGGACACTGGGTCTTTGACAGACTCGGACTGAAGTGTGTAACCTGTGTGTCCTGACACTGGGTGTCGGACACCGGTGATGTCCGGGGGACACTGGGTCTTTGACAGACTCGGACTGAAGTGTGTAACCTGTGTGTCCGGTGATGTCCGGGGGACACTGGGTCTTTGACAGACTCGGACTGAAGTGTGTAACCTGTGTGTCCGGTGATGTCCGGGGGACACTGGGTCTTTGACAGACTCGGACTGAAGTGTGATGATGTGACACTGGGTCTTTGACAGACTCGGACTGAAGTGTGTGTGTGTCCGGTGATGTCCGGGGGACACTGGGTCTTTGACAGACTCGGACTGAAGTGTGTAACCTGTGTGTCCGGTGATGTGACACTGGGTCTTTGACTCGGACTGAAGTGTGTAACCTGTGTGTCCGGTGATGGGGGACACTGGGGGACTCGGACACTGGTGTCTTTGACAGACTCGGACTGAAGTGTGTAACCTGTGTGTCCGGTGATGTTGACAGACTCGGACTGAAGTGTGTAATGTCCCGGGGGACACTGGGTCTTTGACTCGGACTGAAGTGTGTAACCTGTGTGTCCGGTGATGTGTCCGGGGGACACTGGGTCTTTGACAGACTCGGACTGAAGTGTGTAACCTGTGTGTCCGGTGATGTCCGGGGGACACTGTGTCGGACTTGTGACTCTCGGACTCGGAAGTGTGTAACCTGTGTGTCCGGTGATGTCGGGGGACACTGGGTCTTTGACAGACTCGGACTGAAGTGTGTAACCTGTGTGTCCGGTGATGTCACTGGGTCGGACTGTAAGTGAACACTGGGTGACAGACTCGGACTGAAGTGTGTAACCTGACACTGGGTCTTTGACAGACTCGGACTGAAGTGTGTAATGTCCGGGGGACACTGGGTCTTTGACAGACTCGGACTGAAGTGTGTAACCTGTGTGTCCGGTGATGTCCGGGGGACACTGGGTCTTTGGACTCTTGTGACTCGGGGGACACTGGGTCTTTGGACTGAAGTGTGTAACCTGTGTGTCCGGTGATGTTCGGGGGACACTGGGTCTTTGACAGACTCGGACTGAAGTGTGTAACCTGTGTGTCCGGTGATGTTCGGGGGACACTGGGTCTTTGACAGACTCGGACTGAAGTGTGTAACCTGTGTGTCCGGTGATGGTCGGGGGACACTGGGTCTTTGACAGACTCGGACTGAAGTGTGTAACCTGTGTGTCCGGTGATGTTCGGGGGACACTGGGTCTTTGACAGACTCGGACTGTAACCTGTGTGTGTGAACACAGACTCGGACTGAAGTGTGTAACCTGTGTGTCCGGTGATGTTCGGGGGACACTGGGTCTTTGACAGACTCGGACTGAAGTGTGTAACCTGTGTGTCCGGTGATGTTCGGGGGACACTGGGTCTTTGACAGACTCGGACTGAAGTGTGTAACCCGGGGGACACTGGGTCTTTGACAGACTCGGACTGAAGTGTGTAATGATGTCGGGGGACACTGGTGTCGGTGATGTTGACACAGACTCGGACTGTAACCTGTGTGTGTGAACACAGACTCGGACTGAAGTGTGACCTGTGTGTCCGGTGATGGGGGACACTGGGTCTTTGACAGACTCGGACTGAATGTCGGGGGACACTGGGTCTTTGACTCGGACTGAAGTGTGTGTGTCCGGTGATGTTCGGGGGACACTGGGTCTTTGACAGACTCGGACTGAAGTGTGTAATGTCCGGTGAGACACTGGGTCTTTGACTCGGACTGAAGTGTGTAACCTGACACTGGGTCCTTGTGATGATGTCCGGGGGACACTGGGGGGACTGAAGTGTGTAACCTGTGTGTCCGGTGATGTCACTGGGTCGGACTGTAACCTGTGTGTGTGAACACAGACTCGGACTGAAGTGTGTAACCTGTGTGTCCGGTGATGTCCGGGGGACACTGGGTCTTTGACAGACTCGGACTGAAGTGTGTAACCTGTGTGTCCGGTGATGTCCGGGGGACACAGACTCGGACTGAAGTGTGTAACACTGTGTGGACTGAAGTGTGTAACCTGTGTGTCCCGGGGGACACTGGGTCTTTGACAGACTCGGACTGAAGTGTGTAACCTGACACTGTCTTTGTCGGACGTGTGATGTGTCGGGGGACACTGGGTCTTTGACAGACTCGGACTGAAGTGTGTAACCTGTGTGTCCTGACACTGTGTCCGTGTGATGAGACACTGGGTCTTTGGACTCGGACTGAAGTGTGTAACCTGTGTGTCCTGTTGACACTGGGTCTTTGACTCGGACTGAAGTGTGTAACCTGTGTGTCCGGTGATGGGGGACACTGGGGGACTCGGACTGAAGTGTGTAACCTGTGTGTCCAGACTCGGACTGAAGTGTGTAACCTGTGTGTCCGGTGATGTTCGGGGGACACTGGGTCTTTGACAGAGACGTGCGGGTCACACGCTGACATTGTGACGTGACCCAGATCGCTCATGGTGCTGCTCGGACTGAGTGGGTGTGTGAGAGAGACTATTGTCTGAGGACAAGCGCGCGTGTGTGTGTGTGTGTGTGTCGTCTGACATCACGGGAGTCACTCAACTTACAACCATAGGAGAAGAAACACACAGATGAATCAGCTGCTACTGCTACAACATCTGAATATGATCTGATGAGAGTTTTAATATCACATATATGTCCCTGGAGCACAAAAGCAGTCATAAGCAGCACGAGTATATTTAGTCAACAATACATTGTATGGGTCAAAATTATACATTTATCTTTTATGCCAAAAATCATTAGATATTAAGATCATGTTCCATGAAGATGTTTTGTACATTTCCTACCGTAAAAACTTAATGTTTGATTAGTAATATGCATTGCTAAGAACTTAATTTGAACAACTTTAAAGATGATTTTCTCAATATTTAGATTTTTTTGCACCCTCAGATTCCAGATTTACAAATATTGTCCAAACCATACATCAATGGAAAGATTATTTATACAGTTCTCAGATGATGCATGAATCTCAAATTCACAAAATTATGACTGGTTTTGTGCTCCAGGGTCACACATATGCTTCATGTCATATTAAATAATAAAGTGCTTGCAGATAATGCGCTTCTCTTGGGAAATCAGACCGGGGCTAGTTGTCACAGTGACTAGAGCTCAGGTTTGAGTTTGAAAAGCTGGTTTCAAACTATCACTAAACATTACATTTACACATACACGTTTAAAATATGCTGCTATTTTACTAGGCTATCATTGAGATACTATTATAATTCATGTTCAATATTTTAAATTAGTGTTTCTTTTTGTATTATTATTATTTTTTGTATATTGCATTTTTATTTCAATTTTACTGGTTTTAGTTGTCGTGTTGCATTTTGTCATTTTTATTAGTTATTGTTATTTTTAAGAAAACATCTAGTTTTTATTTAATTTTATGAATGTTATTTTAGTTTATGATTTGATATTTTTGGAAGTTACCGTTTGCATAATTGCTGTCTCATGAATTGCTCTGTATTTTATTGTTTAACAATTTTAATTACTGAAGCAAACCCTTTAAATATAATACTTTTAAAATACAGATACACTGAGAGCGGTGTTATTATAGTATCATAATTTGTTAATTTTTTATTGTATTTTACATTGTTACAGTTTTGCATATTTTGTGTTGTGATTTTATTTTTTATAATTTTTTATATTTTGTAGTACCAATAATATATATATATTTTTTTTAAGTTTCAATTTATTTTAAGTTAAACTACATGAAAATGATAAATATTGCTTTAGTAACTGGTTTGTATTTAATTTTATTTCAAGTAAAGAAAATATTTGTTGGTTGTTTTGAGTGTTTTTAGTCTTGAACGTGATTAATCTCGGACAATATTTCAATACAATACATTCATATTCTTACAATTGACCTGATTTTGAAGACAATACGTTGTTTAAAGTGACTTTAAAATAAACCCATATTAATAATACTCCAGCAACAAGTGCATAAATAAATAACAGCCATAAGTGCATCTGTCCTACATTACCCTGATTAAAATAATAAATAATAAAAAATAGAAACATCACATAATAATGTTTGACTGGTTATAATGGGAATTGTACTGTTTTAATGGAAACTGTAATGGTGCCTATACTGGGAATTAGTCACCTTCTATTGATGGCATGTTAAATCCTCTAATATGGAATATGTCTCATGAAAGTGCGCATCAATAGCATGAGTTTATGTTTTGATGTGGCGTACTGTTAATACGCAGAAACTGATTTCGGCGTGCATATGACACGCGATAGGGTTGATGCGTATTATATGCACGCCAAAGTTATTTTTTGCGTATCAACGCACGATTTTTTTAAACGTAATATATATCCGAGAGCTGATGTAGCTGATGAAGTTCCGCACAAACCTTGTCGAGTTCATCGTGGAGCTCCGCCAGCGACGGGCGCAGGAGTTTCTCCCCGAGCGGAGCTGCGGTGTTCCGGTAGAAGTCGATGTTGGGCACCGCGTCGATGGTGTTGTGACCGAAGGTCCGCAGGTAATACGTGTTCGATTGCGTGTCCGAGAAATGACTGAGACCTCCGGTGGAAGAGTGCAGGCTCGCCTCGCTCCTCACCGTGTCTCCGGCGTCAGGCGCGGCGTCAGGCGGGCTCAAGAAGTTCACCGCGCGGAACCGGCCCCTGGACTCCTCGCCGGCGGAGGACCGCGATTGAGCATCCGACACCGGATCCACCTGGAAGCGGCTCTGAGAGGACCCCGGCGACCGGAGCGCGGGTTTCTGCGCGGATGGAGGAGATGAAGGCTGATCTGACATGATGGAGGTGATGGAGAATCACGCGTCCATAGAGACTGAGAGATCAGCGCCGGTTATACTCGGTCAGGCGTAACGACACTCGTGACCCTCCGGTGCTGAATGACAGACTGCGAGCTGGCTCTAGAGCCCGATCCCGAGTCCGGAGAGTGTTTAGGATCAGGGTCGAATAGCATCAGCTGATTTCATTGATGTTTACGCGTGCGTCACCGCGCGTCTCCAGCGGCGCGTAATTACGCGTTCGCTTTTATATCGAACACTTCCATAACATTAGTTAATGCAGTGAACAATAATATTTGATCATATCTGTACAGTTGTTCCTGTTAGTTCACAGTGCATTTATTAACGTTAAACATTACAATATTTATAAATAGTTTATTTGCAAAAACAAACAACATATTTTTTATGTTAGCTTGTTTTATTGAGTTAGTTAGATTTTTTAAAGTATTTTTTTAACCTAATCAAAATAACCCAGTGCCGTTTGATTGAGATTAATTGGAATGCACAATTAAAAAACATGATTTTTGGAGAAAAAAAAATATATTATATATATATATTAAATGTAGTCTATTGATACATGTTTGGAATTAACTTTAAGACTAGTAAACGCTGTAGAATTATTCTTGAGCATTAATTAATGTTAACTAATGTTATTAAATGAAACATTTATTATATCTCATGGGTCTAATTTATTATTGTAGCCTACATGTAGCCAATCATCATTAACGAACATGAACATGTTTTATATAACAATTAATTATACTCTTAATTTACAGCGCATTAACTAATGTTAACAAACACTTTTTACATTTAAAAATGTAGCTGTTAGTAAATGTTGAAATTAATATGAACTAATAAATGATGTGGAATTATTCTTCAGCATTAATTCATGTTAACTAATGTTAATAAATTAAACGCATTTATTTTAGCTGTTTTTTAAGTCTAATTTATTATTTTCGTTTCCTTGGAATTATATATGAGCTTTTTTAAACATTTATCATACAAATATTTTATTAAAAAAACATTATATGTTTTATGAACAAAATATTAATTTTGTTAAAAAAAAAAAAAAAAAAAAATGAATGTAATTTTTTAAAAGAAAAACTGATTACAAATATTAATAAAAAATATATGTTTTATTAATATTTATAAAATTACATTGTCATTTTTATTTGAGGTAGTTTTAGTAATTTTGTTTTGTATTTTTAAATAAATTTTAATTTAAATTAAATTTAAGTGAAAAATATTGCCTGGTGATGAGCTGAAATACATTTTTATTTTATTTCAGTTTATGTTTTTGTTAATTCAAGTCATAATTTGTTTAGTATAGACAATCTAAAAAAGTGCGTAGTCCATTTCTTACTTAACTTAGTTTTATGAACTCATATTAGTCAAAGGAATAATAATCCCCCCCCCCAGCTATATATCAAGTATTTTGATAATGTTTAAGAGCTCAGACCCCCCCCCCCCCAGCATATATCAAGTATTTTGATAATGTTTAAGAGCTCAGACCCCCCCCCCCCCAGCTATATATCAAGTATTTTGATAATGTTTAAGAGCTCAGACCCCCCCCCCCCATGCACTCATTCCAGCTGAGAGAGAAACAATGGTTTTCTGTGGAGAGCAGCGATGACATTCAGTCACATTAGCATACAACACAACACGCTCTTTCACAATCTCTCTCCTCACAATGCCGAGCTGAAAGCACCTCAAAAGAACCTTGTGTGTCCGAGGAACAGCGCCTGGTCTTTCCTCATATGATCATCGTGCTCGGTTCTTCATGTTAGGTCTCCTGTTTCACCCAGAATAATAAAAGCAGCAGGGTTTGTGTTTCTTTCTGAACGTCTGAGGGTTGTGCAAATGTTCATTAAATCACAGCATCAGGTCCGGTTCTGCCCACAACGACAAGCATCTCAAAACTTTCCTCGAGGACATTAAACATTCAGTCTATGCAAACTTTATTCTCTCCCATTGACAACAATACACAGATCCAGCAAGAATCACTGTATACAGTCTGGCTCATACAAAGACAAAAGATTCATTTATATCAACAGTTCAGTCAAAAACACGGACTCAGCTTATATTTGTCTGAGAACTAGCTCTACTTATAATGCTGATTTTTTCACAGTGTTAAATTGTATTGATATCGAATGGCTTTCCTTTCCATGGCTTTTCCTCTGAGAGAAGTACCTTAAAATGACTTCATTCAGACCTCAGATACGCTCTCCAGCAGTCTCTGCAGGTTTCTGTGAATCTGGAAAAGCATGTTTGTGATCACTCATCGTCATAATCACTGTGTGTGATCATCTTTAAACCAGTTATGATTCTATCTTCACAATGCTTACAGGAATTATTCACCCAAAAATGAAAATACACTCACTCTCAGGAGTGTGTCTTCATCAGGTTTGTAGAAATGTGTCTCAGTAATGGAAGTGAATGGGTGCCGTCAGAATGAGAGTCTGATAAAAACATCACAGCACTCAGTTAACATTTGGAGAAGAAACAAATCCAGCATTAAGACGTTTATAATACGAGCCATAATCCATAATAACTCTTCCTCAGTGAAAAAGTGTTCTGGTCTGAATCAGGAGAGAAATCTGCACAGATCAAAACTAATATGTGGCTGTATTTTGACGTGAGAGACGACAGCAGAAGCACTTTATCACTGAGGAAGAGTTATTATGGATTATGACTCGTATTATAAACATCTTAATGCTGGATTTGTTTCTTCTCCAGATGATAACTGATGTGCTGGAGTGCTGTGATGTTTTTATTCTGACGGCACCCATTCACTTCCATTGCTGAGACACATTTCTACAAACACACTCATCCTGATCTCAGATGATCCTGAGGGCGAGCGCGTGTTCATCAGATACATTCGTTACATTAAATGTTTAATTAAGAAAACGAGACGATCAGATGTGTTCACACAGACAAACCTTTTCCATCTTCAGAAGACTTGCAGAGAGAACCGAGTAGATCTCAGCTGTATCTCCAGCAAACCGGCTTTGATATTCATCTCTGGAATCATAACCACAAATACAGCGTTTATATGACGTCTAATAGAATCAGAATCAGATCATACGAAGAATACAACAGGAGAATTATATAGAAATATATCTATTGATGATCGACTGGAATCTGGTGCGTTTTGATTGGATGATATTCTCTGTACCACACAACTCAAATAATACAATTTAATTAAAAATAATGAATCTTTACCTTTTATGGGTGAACTCCATTGACAGGAGAGATATCAGACGTTCCTCAAGACACACGATCTTAAACGCCATGTAACAGGAGGACAACAGCAGGACACAAACCCTGAGAGACACATTTACACGAGTCTCTTCTGCTCAGCACAGCTGCTTTTACTTGATCAAAAATACTGTACAAATCTGAAATATTATTATAATCTAAATCAGATGTTTTCTATGTGAATATGTGTTAAACTGTAATTTATTTCTGTGATCAAATCTGTATTTTCAGCATCATTACTGCAGTCTTCAGTGTCACATGATCTTCAGAAATCATAATAATATGAAACATTTCTGATTAATATCAATGTTGAAAACAGTCGTGCTGCTCAATATTTTAGTGGAAACTTTGTTTTTCAGAAATCAGAGATGAATGTAAAGTTGAAAAGAACAGCATTTACTTGAAATAGAAAAGTTTTGTAACATTATAAATGTCTTTACTGTCACTTTTGATCAATTTAATGTGTCTTTGATGAAAATATTAATTGATATATTAATTCCTTTGTTTTGTAACATACTCCAAACATTTGAATGATAGTTTATCGCTGTTTCCACAAAATATATTGGTTACACTTTATTTTAAGGTGTCTCTGTTACAGTGTAATTATACATTTATGTACCGAGTAATATTAATTAACTACATGTACTTAATATATAGTTATGGTTTGGATTAGGGTTACTTGCATGCAATTATGTATAATTTATTGTAATAGTAATTACATGTATCATGTGTAACAAGGACAGCTTTAAATAAAGTGTTACCAAAAAATTAAGCAGCAAAAATTGCTTTTGGGCGGTAGAGTATGAACGAATGAGAGCTGAGATGCTGAGAGACTCACAGAGACAGATAGATCATCACCAGAGCGTTCAGAGAGAGAGACACCGGACGCAGTGTTTTCATGAACTCCTCTGATCCTGAAGAACACAAAACACACATCAGCAAACCACTCTAACACCTGATGCTCTCAGAGAAACTCAAGATGTGTGTGTGTGTGTGTGTGTGTGTGTGTGTGTGTGTGTGTGTGTGTGTGTGTGTGTGTGTGTGTGTGTGTGAGAGAGAGAGAGAGAGAGAGACACCGGACGCAGTGTTTTCATGAACTCCTCTGATCCTGAAGAACACAAAACACACATCAGCAAACCACTCTCACACCTGATGCTCCCAGAGAAACTCAAGATGTGTGTGTGTGTGTGTGTGTGTGTGTGTGTGATGTGTGTGTGTGTGTGTGTGTGTGTGTGTGTGTGTGTGTGTGTGTGTGTGTGTGTGAGAGAGAGAGAGAGACACCGGCCGCAGTGTTTTCATGAACTCCTCTGATCCTGAAGAACACAAAACACACATCAGCAAACCACTCTCACACCTGATGCTCCCAGAGAAACTCAAGATGTGTGTGAGTGTGTGTGTGTGTGTGTGTGTGTGTGTGTGTGTGTGTGTGTGTGTGTGTGAGAGAGAGAGAGAGAGACACCGGCCGCAGTGTTTTCATGAACTCCTCTGATCCTGAAGAACACAAAACACACATCAGCAAACCACTCTCACACCTGATGCTCCCAGAGAAACTCAATCTGTGTGTGTGTGTGTGTGTGTGTGTGTGTGTGTGTGTGTGTGTGTGTGTGTGTGTGTGTGTGTGTGTGTGTGTGTGTGTGAGAGAGAGAGAGAGAGACACCGGCCGCAGTGTTTTCATGAACTCCTCTGATCCTGAAGAACATAAAACACACATCAGCAAACCACTCTCACACCTGATGCTCCCAGAGAAACTCAAGATGTGTGTGTGTGTGTGTGTGTGTGTGTGTGTGTGTGTGTGTGTGTGTGTGTGTGTGTGTGTGTGTGAGAGAGAGAGAGAGACACCGGCCGCAGTGTTTTCATGAACTCCTCTGATCCTGAAGAACACAAAACACACATCAGCAAACCACTCTCACACCTGATGCTCCCAGAGAAACTCAAGATGTGTGTGAGTGTGTGTGTGTGTGTGTGTGTGTGTGTGTGTGTGTGTGTGTGTGTGTGTGTGTGAGAGAGAGAGAGACACCGGCCGCAGTGTTTTCATGAACTCCTCTGATCCTGAAGAACACAAAACACACATCAGCAAACCACTCTCACACCTGATGCTCCCAGAGAAACTCAAGATGTGTGTGAGTGTGTGTGTGTGTGTGTGTGTGTGTGTGTGTGTGTGTGAGAGAGAGAGACACCGGCCGCAGTGTTTTCATGAACTCCTCTGATCCTGAAGAACACAAAACACACATCAGCAAACCACTCACACCTGATGCTCCCAGAGAAACTCAAGATGTGTGTGTGTGTGTGTGTGTGTGTGTGTGTGTGTGTGTGTGTGTGTGAGTGTGTGTGTGTGTGTGTGTGTGTGTGTGTGTGAACTCCTCTGTGAAGAACACAAAACACACATGCAAACCACTCTCACACCTGATGCTCCCAGAGAAACTCAAGATGTGTGTGTGTGTGTGTGTGTGTGTGTGTGTGTGTGTGTGTGTGTGTGTGTGAGAGGGAGAGAGAGACACCGGACGCAGTGTTTTCATGAACTCCTCTGATCCTGAAGAGCATAAAACACACATCAGCAAATCACTCTAACAGTGTCCCAGAGTCAAGATATGTGTGTGTGTGTGTGTGTGTGTGTGTGTGTGTGTGTGTGTGTGTGTGTGTGTGTGTGTGGGAAAGAGAGAGACACATGCCGCAGTGTTCTCTGTCATAGGTTCACTCAACGCTGCGTGAGCTTTTCAAGTTTTTAGGAACGCCCCCGGCGTGCCGATTGTCTGAAGCCCGTATAGAATCACACCAATTAATTGGCTGATGGCGCGAAAGCCGCCCCTGACGTACTCACATCGTCAGCTTATACTGGCGAACGCACCATCTGCTCCTCAGATTTCTCTGCCTTCACGAAGCGGCCATACTAGCCCTTCTGTTGCAGTTTTTCTGGCCCATTTTCTATCGTAGATTTCTCCATTTGCACTTCGGCGACTGCATCAGCGGAACATTGTTCTCCTCGCGGTGAAGTGCCATGGAATATCGCCGTTGTCAACCGCCGTGCGCTCGATTTATCGCGAGCGATGACCCGCACAGTAAGTGTGTAAAATGTTTGGGGTTTTCACATGCACGTGAGGCGGTTTACGGGATATCGAAATGTAAATTCTGTGAAAATCTCCATCTCAGAACCCTCCACTCTAGGCTTGGGGTTTTTGAAAGGCGAGTCATCCGTTTTTCCCCGTCGCGCCCCGGAGGCCTCCGCGGCCCCCCGTGAGTCCGCGACCTGGGGTTCGGATGTTGAGCTCGAGGCGATGGAGAGTGAGCAGACGGGCCTCGCCTTTTCTCTCCCTCTCTCACCTGAGCACGTGCGCGCAAATTCTCCGGTCGAATTCGCGCATGATTACTTGTATCCTAGCCCAGAGGCACGTGACACCGTCTCCTTCGGGCTAGATGATGTATTGCTAACAGCAGCCTTCGACTCGGAGGATTTCGGGCCTGCTTTAGCGGATGCTCTCCCGCCTAGCGGCCAGGAGGCGCGGCCTTCTGCAGCCTACTCTGAGCTTGTGGACGTGCTTTCCCGCGCCACCGCGAAACTTTCGTTGGATTGGCCCGATGAGCCCCGCGAGTCTCAATCGTCGAAACTCAACGAACGGTTCCTTAGTGGCCCGAACTCCAGGCCTCAAAGGAGGAAGCTGCCATTTTTCAGTGATCTGCATCGGGAGATCTCCAGATACTCGAAACAGCCTTTTTCCTCCCGCCTTACTAACATGGCAGCCGCTGACTTCACCAACCTCGTGGGTTCTGTGGAGCAGGGCTATACCGCCATTCCGGTGGTCGAGGACACTTTAGCCTCCCACCTTTCACCTTCCTTGGCGCCTTCTTGGAAGTCTCGTCCCCTCCTTCCAAATAAGCCATGTAGGACCACTTCCGCCCTTATCTGGAATTCCTACATCGCGGCCGGTCAGGCAGGTATGGCCCTCCACACGATGGCCATCCTTCAAGCCTACCAGGCTGATGTCCTCAAGGAGATGGACGAAGGGACTGGTCTGACTCCAGAAGCAGTCAAGGAGCTGCGCAGGGCCACTGACTTGGCTTTGAGAGGCACCAAGCACACTGCGCGTGCCGTGGGGCGCTCCATGGCAGGCTCGGTGGCCGCAGAGCGCCATTTGTGGCTTAATCTCACTGAGATTCGTGAGAAGGAGAAGGTGTTCCTGCTGGACGCCCCCATCTCGCAATCCGGGTTGTTTGGTGAGGCGGTGAGCCCTATGGTGGAGAAGTTTCGCTCCGCCAAATCTCAATCGGCTGCTCTTAAGCAGTTCATGCCTAAGAGGATGAGGGACCATTCCACTCCCTCCTCCTCCTTGTCCAGAGAGCATTCCTTACCCAGAAAGGAGCTTTCTGGTAGGAGCTGCGCCCCTGCACATCCTCCCCCGACCATGGTCTGGGGAGCCCGTGGCCAACCGTTTCCTCGCCAACGGCCACGCAGGCGGGTTGACCTGAAGCGGCCCGCCAGGCCTGCCGCTTTGGCTCCTCCGAGCCGTTCCTGACCCTCAGGTCAGGATGAGGAGAGCTCTTTCATCGCTGAGACACGCTCTCCTCACTCAGATCTGTCATTCCCACCCCTCGGGGTTTGGTGTGCAGACAGAGTCCACCAGCATCACTCTTCTTCGGTCTGGCTGTTGGAGGACGCATCGGGCCTTCCCCCTCTACCGTCCGTCCCTCTGCCGCCAGCGGACCATGTGATAGGAGACACAATCGGTTCTCTTCTACAGCGTATGGGCCCCGCGCCGGCCATTTTTCAGTCCAGTGCTTCACTCTCCATCATCCCAAACAAGGACGACAGGGGCTTTCCTTCATGGTGGAGGACGTCACCTCTCCCAGGCCTTCTCAACACCCCAAGTCAGGTATGTCTTCCTCAGCACGACACTCTGCTTCCTCTATCGCATTTCTTTCACGAATGGGAGCGTCTACCAGGGGTATCGCCTTGGGTTCTCCGCACAGTTCGGTCCGGCTACACACTTCAGTTTGGGCGAAATCCCCCCCGCTTCGACTGGGTTCAGCTGACAGTAGTAAACAGTGCCTCGAAGGCTTCTGTGCTACAGCAGGAACTTTCCTCCCTCCTACTAAAGGGCGCGATAGAGGAATTACCACGGTCGGACATCAAACAAGGGTTTTTCTGTGTGTGTGTGTGTGTGTGTGTGTGTGTGTGTGTGTGTGTGTGTGTGTGTGTGTGTGTGTGCATGCTTGCGTGCGTGCGAGTATTACCAGTGTATGGTAAGTTTGCAGTGCCGCTGGTTTCTTCTATGGGAGAATCCAGTTCACCATCTCTTTTACTCACTTCAATAAAAGACCGTTTTGGGAACTCTGTGAAAGAATCACATGTTGAGAAAGAATAAAGAAGCAGTAACACATCAGAACCTCGCTGAACTCAAACACACTCTGGGTTGTGATGAAATCCGGTGACTCCGGACAGTCGGAGCTGCTGGTGTCGTCCATGTGCTGACCCGTCTGTGTGACCGGACCGTCCAAATCCGACAGATCTGCAGAGAAATCCTGCGCAGACACCAGTCACGTCAAGTCACCTTTATTTATATATCGCTTTTAACAATGCAGATTGTGTCAAAGCACTTAACAGTATCAAATTAGAGGATAGAGTGTCAGTAATGTAAGATTAAACAGTTAAAGGCATTTCATTATTGAATTCAGAGATGTCATCATCCAGCTTATCTTAGTTTAAATAATATCTGTGAAATCAAATTGACAATAATCGCTAGAAATTAAGTCTCCCCGACTGAGCAAGCCAAAGGCGCCAGTGCCTATATATAACACAGAAAAGAGCCTATTATTAGCTAATTTGTTCAAAATATCAATAAAAATATTGCATCACAGTTTTCTCACAAAATAAGAATGAAGATTATTTGTGACCCTGGAGCACAAAACCAGTCATAAGGGTCAATATTTTGAAATTGAGATGTATGCATCATCTGAAATCTGAATAAATAATATTTCCATTGATGTATGGTTTGTTATGATCGGATAATATTTGAAAATCTGGAATCTGAGGATGCAAAAAAAATCTAAATATTGAGAAAATCATCTTTAAAGTTGTTCAAATGAAGTTCTTAGCAATGCATATTAATAATCAAAAAATAAGTTTTGATATATTTACGATAGGAAATGTACTTCATGGAACATGATCTTAATATTCTAATGATTTTTGGCATAAAATAAAAATGTATAATTTTGACTCATACGATGTATTGTTGGTTATTGATATATATAGCTGTGCTCCAGGGACACGTATATATGTATCAGCGTTACTGCACTCGTCAAAATAACAGAAATCAGTTTTAATAACAAAAGAAAGTATTCAAAATATCATTTACGTAATTTACAATTTTCAAATGTGTGGAAAAAGGTAAAAATCAAGATTAGTCGTGAGTTTTGAACAAATAGTGCTGAATTTGAATCTGACTCGTGAACAAATGACTCTCTAAACGATTCACTGTAACGAATCAGTCGAAAGAGTGATGAGTGGAGCCGGTCTAATGACCACAGTGTGAAACGTACAGTATTAGATTTGAGTTCTGGATGATTATACGAAGACAGACGGTCGTTGTGAATGACTCGTACCGTGGGCAGAGACGCCGGATGTCCTCTCAGGCTCTGAGACGGGGTTTGACTCTTCTCCTGCAAACAGACCACGGTTATTCATCAGAAACAGCACGGTTCAACTGAACTGAATTATGTGTGACTGAAGAACCTACAACCAGATGAGAGCAAACAGACATCAGAACCTTGTAGGTCGTGTCTCGAGACAGAAACGAAACAAACACGTGCTGTAAAAAACACAGTAACGGCGATTAGAGAAACTCAATCACAGGTTTATTCACACGAGAGCAAAGTGTGTTTTACCCGCTTGTGCGCTGTGGAAATAACCAGCGCGTTCGGCACCAAGATGGCGGTTTTAGTTTTCTTGATGACTGTTACTGAAGCAACTGGAATCACAGTCTGAAGGAAAAACATATGATGCATATAATTCAGACACACTACTTAATACAAATACACTATTCATGATTGATGCATTAAATTGATCAAAAGTGACAGTAAAGACATTTATAATGTTACAAACACTTGAAAAAAATATTCTCTTACTTAGTATTTTTGTCTTGTTTTCTAGTATCAATACACTATATTGCCAAAAGTATTGGCACCCCTTTTAATTAAATATTTGACTACTTTAGTAATTTCCATGAGTACAAATCTTAATGTTGAAGCATATAATGATATTCTAGGGAATCTAATTGTATAGCAACAGTTTGTACAGAACTCTTTTCTATTCTAACATGACAGTGTCTCTGTGTATAAGACAAGAATCAAAGAGAAATGATGATTCAGTCAGTGTGGAAGAACTTGACTGGTCTGCAGAAAGCAGCTGAACACCTCTGGTGTGACTTTAAATGAGCCACAAACTCATCACCAAACACTAATGACTTGTACATTCATTATATGGACAAAAGTACTGGCACCCCTTCTTTAGAAGAGAATAAGGCACTTACACACTGTGCCAACAAAGATGGAAACATAATTAATGTACTTAAAAATGGTATTTCCATCTCTGTTGCACCAGTTTTGAAGTGTATGAAGTGACTGTACCCTTATGTACAAGTCATTAGTGCTTGGTGATTCCCTAGAATATCATTATATGCTTAAACATTAAGATTTGTACTCATGGAAATTACTAAAGTATTCAAACATTTCATTAGAAGGGGTGCCAATACTTTTGGCAATACAGTGTATCGAAACGTTCTTGAATCAAGATGTATTTAAGATTTGCAGTGTCCTCCTGTTACATGGCGTTTAAGATCGTGTCTCGTGTCAATGGAGTTCACCCATAAAAGGTAAAGATGAATGTTATTTTTATTACATTGTATTATTTGAGTTGTTTGGTAAAGAAAATATCATCAAATCAAAACGCACCACATTTCAATCGATCATCAATTTTTTGTAGATATGTATTTTTTTTATAATTCTACTTTATTCTTCGTATGATGTTTCGGTTGTCATTTAAAATGATTTAAGATATTAAGTCTTGTTTCCCCCCCCCAAAAAAATAAATTAAAATAAATTAAAAACTGTTAGCTTTTGCTTAAAACAAGCAAAAATATCTGCTAATGGTGTAAGAAAAATAATCTTAATTCAAAAGCTAAACAAGATATTATATTAGCAGATATTTCTGCCTGTTTTAAGCTGAAACTAACCGTTTGTAAGTTTATTTGTATTGATTTTTGTTTTGGGGGGGGACAAGACTTAATATCTTAAATCATTTGACTTGTACATGAATTCATCTTGATTCAAGAATGTTTAGATATTAATATTAGAAAACAAGACTAAAACACTAAGTAAGAAAATAAATGTAATGCAGTGTAAAGATTTATATTTCAAATAAATTCTATTATTTAGAACTTTCTATTAATCTGTGAATCCTGAAAAATAAAATGCATCAGTTTCCACAAAAATATGGTGCAGCACGACTGTTTTCAACATTGATAATAATCAGAAATGTTTCGTATTATTATGATTTCTGAAGATAATGTGACTCTGAAGACTGCAGTAATGATGTTGAAAATACACAGAAATAAATTACAGTTTAACAGATATTCACATAGAACACAGCTGATTAAATTATAACAATATTTCATAATTTTTGCATAATTATTCCATATTGATTTGCTCAAATAAATGCAGCCGTTTTCTCATAAACATAAAAATCTCTGCTATTCCAGATTAGTTTCCGGGCAGTTTTCTGGTTTCACCTTGGTGTCTCTTCCGAAGACTCTGGAATGGAAACAGATCCAGTTTTCGGACACGAACAGCCTCCCCTGATACAGCATGTCCTTCTGCAGGGCGCAGGTGTAACCTAGAATACATAAATCATATCACAGCTTCAATAACAGAGCCATAATCAGAGACGAATCAAATCAATCTGCTCACACGTACTCTGTCTCAGATGCTCGTCTTCACTGATGTCTTTAAACACTTTGTGGTACTGGATATTAGTGCGCAGAGACTGAAACACAACATGATACGTGTTCAGTGGTGTAGATGAAAAATCATAATTCATACTGTAAATAACACCTGATCCAGCTGAACTGAGATCTGTAGAAGTCCTCCAACATGCCTCATAAGAGGAGACACATCGTTAGTGACCAGAGTTAAATACAACTGAAATAAAATTAAACAAAGCTATTTTTAATGCATTTAACAAAAATAACTCAAACTGAAAAAATAACTACATGTAAAAAAAATATTTTTCTAAATTATAAATAAAACAGACATTTTATAAAAAATAATATTTTAGTTTTTATGTTTAATTCAATGCATTTTCTTTGTGAAATCTTCTAGAAACATATCGGTGTAAAAAAAAGACATATTTAAACAAAATCAATAAAATGATGAAAACACAACAGAATACTAAAAGCTTCATTAAAACACAAAATATAAAAATAAAACTCATTAAATAAAACATATTAAAGATTTGATACAGTACAAGCAAATACTGTTTATTTCACATTAAATGTAGTGTTACTAATCATTTCTTTATAATTAAATATATGGATAATATATTATTATTTATAAACCATTAAATTTGTGATGAAAATTAAGCAGTTAAGCCAAATTCATCACGATTCATAATTAATCGTTAAATAACACTAAAGCCATAAAAACACTTCAAATTAAACTAACATTAATTGATATATATATAAATGTGTGTTGTAGCTGAAATAAAATAGATTAAAGGTTATATATATATATATATATTAGTGCTGTCAAACATTTAATCGTGATTAATCGCATCCAAAATAAAAGTTTTTGTTTACATAATATATGTATGTGGTTTATATTTATTATTTACATATAAATACACACACATCTGCTTCAATATTTCATGTTTAATGCAATGCCATTTCTTTGAAACAATTTATATTGACATATTGCTTGAAAAATTGATTATTTTAAAATAAAAAATGATGAAAACACACATCACAATACTAAAAGTTTACCTAAACCTAAAATACGAAAATATATATATTTTTTATCATATTTTAAAATATATTTAATATTTCAAAATACACTATAAAAAAAAAAAATGTTGAAGTTGTAAATAAAACAAAGATGATACAAGTGCATAAGACAATAAATACAATTTCACGAACATAGACAATAAATACAATTTCTTCTTAATTTCGCATTAATTCAGTGTTCATATCTTTATAATTATGAAATGTACTAGCAATTTCTGATTTCAAAGTAAAGTAATTTTCCCCAGTGCATTAATAACTCTAATAATATCTGTCTGAATCACACATCTATTTCCCAGTGCATTAATAACTCTAATAATATCTGTATAAATCACACATCTATTTCCCAGTGCATTAATAACTCTAATAATATCTGTCTGAATCACACATCTATTTCCCAGTGCATTAATAACTCTAATAATATCTGTCTGAATCACACATCTATTTCCCAGTGCATTAATAACTCTAATAATATCTGTCTGAATCACACATCTATTTCCCAGTGCATTAATAACTCTAATAATATCTGTCTGAATCACACATCTATTTCCCAGTGCATTAATAACTCTAATAATATCTGTATAAATCACACATCTATTTTCCAGTGCATTAATAACTCTAATAATATCTGTATAAATCACACATCTATTTCCCAGTGCATTAATAACTCTAATAATATCTGTCTGAATCACACATCTATTTCCCAGTGCATTAATAACTCTAATAATATCTGTCTGAATCACACATCTATTTCCCAGTGCATTAATAACTCTAATAATATCTGTCTGAATCACACATCTATTTCCCAGTGCATTAATAACTCTAATAATATCTGTCTGAATCACACATCTATTTCCCAGTGCATTAATAACTCTAATAATATCTGTCTGAATCACACATCTATTTCCCAGTGCATTAATAACTCTAATAATATCTGTATAAATCACATATCTATTTCCCAGTGCATTAATAACTCTAATAATATCTGTCTGAATCACACATCTATTTCCCAGTGCATTAATAACTCTAATAATATCTGTCTGAATCACACATCTATTTCCCAGTGCATTAATAACTCTAATAATATCTGTCTGAATCACACATCTATTTCCCAGTGCATAATAACTCTAATAATATCTGTATAAATCACATATCTATTTCCCAGTGCATTAATAACTCTAATAATATCTGTCTGAATCACACATCTATTTCCCAGTGCATTAATAACTCTAATAATATCTGTCTGAATCACACATCTATTTCCCAGTGCATTAATAACTCTAATAATATCTGTCTGAATCACACATCTATTTCCCAGTGCATTAATAACTCTAATAATATCTGTCTGAATCACACATCTATTTCCCAGTGCATTAATAACTCTAATAATATCTGTCTGAATCACACATCTATTTCCCAGTGCATTAATAACTCTAATAATATCTGTCTGAATCACACATCTATTTCCCAGTGCATTAATAACTCTAATAATATCTGTCTGAATCACACATCTATTTCCCAGTGCATTAATAACTCTAATAATATCTGTATAAATCACATATCTATTTCCCAGTGCATTAATAACTCTAATAATATCTGTCTGAATCACACATCTATTTCCCAGTGCATTAATAACTCTAATAATATCTGTCTGAATCACACATCTATTTCCCAGTGCATTAATAACTCTAATAATATCTGTCTGAATCACACATCTATTTCCCAGTGCATTAATAACTCTAATAATATCTGTCTGAATCACACATCTATTTCCCAGTGCATTAATAACTCTAATAATATCTGTCTGAATCACACATCTATTTCCCAGTGCATTAATAACTCTAATAATATCTGTCTGAATCACACATCTATTTCCCAGTGCATTAATAACTCTAATAATATCTGTCTGAATCACACATCTATTTCCCAGTGCATTAATAACTCTAATAATATCTGTCTGAATCACACACACCTGAGCGGACGGAGGTTTCCTGCGTTCACACTTGGATTCGGAGTCACTCTGGATTTGCAGAAGAAGAGACGGATCGAGTGTTTTGGATCTGAATCAGGAGACACATCTGGAGTGAAGCCGGTCGTGTGTGAATGCGTTCGTTTAACTCTATGCACTGACCTGATGAGGGGGGGGTTTCGTCTCCGGGCAGAGACGTCAGTCTCAGCGTCCAGCGAGATAAAAGCATCGGTCCTCGTCATCTTGTGTCCTTCCTCGTCGTCCATGTTTCTGTGAAACACACACATCCATACATACACACACATACGGGTCAGTGTCCTGAGAAATAACCAAACATAGAGTTCATACAAGAAATAATAAATGTGCAATTTAAATTCAAACTTTCATACATAGATGTAATATAACAAATAATAAATGTGCAATTTAAATTCAAACTTTCATCAATAACACATCAAAATATATTATTTTAAATCATTTTATAATATGACTATTACAGGGATATTGGCTGTTTATTAATCCTTAAAAAGCACATATTAATGTCAGAAGACTAAATCCTTAATCCAACCCCATTCTCAAACGTAACTAATAAGTATTAATAAGCAGTAATTATGAGTATATTAGTTCGTTAATAGTGAGAACTGGACTCTAATTTAAAGTGTGAGCAGAATAATTATGAAGTTATGTAATATTAATGTAAAAGATTGTTTCTTGTCTATCCTCGTATCATTAACTTGAATTAGGGTTTAGAAGGTAATTAGTGTAATTAGATTACTGTAAATATTACTCTCTATTTAATTATTACTGTTAAAGATGTAATTAGTAACTGGTAATTAATACTGTTTCGCTGTAACTTACCCAACGCTGGGTACCATGTCTGTTAAAGGTACTTCAAAATATCAGTTTCAAAATATATAAGACATTAATATGTGCTTTTTATGTAATTATAATAATAATAATATACATATACTGACTAGCGGTTCAGTGCTTGCCATAAAACACAAGACAAAGTCCTTCTGCTCTCATAAAGTCAACACACCATGTGCTCTGTTCCAACACGATATTACACAATATCTGTAAACATGCATATTTAAAATTGAACCTGGATGATAGCACACAGAATAACACATGCGTGATAATAAAAGATGTGTAGAGTGTGAATGAGTCTGATCTCACCGCTGTAACACACACTCGCTCATCTGCTGCTGGTGCGGAGGAACGGAGCACATCGGTCAGAACCCGATCGGTCAGAACCACAGACGTGGGTCCATCAGCACGACTGGACCGAGTGCATCAGAGGAGCTTCTGACCTACAGCTCCGAGTTAATCAGTGACTGATGCAGAACTAAAAACACTCGCTCATCTGCTACTGGTGAGGAGGAACGGAGCACATCGGTCAGAACCCGATCGGTCAGAACCACAGACGTGTGTCCATCAGCACGACTGGACCGAGTGCATCAGAGGAGCTTCTGACCTACAGCTCCGAGTTAATCAGTGACTGATGCAGAACTAACACACACTCGCTCATCTGCTACTGGTGAGGAGGAACGGAGACATCGGTCAGACCCGTCGGTCAGAACCACAGACGTGTGTCCTCAGCACGACTGGACCGAGTGCATCAGAGGAGCTTCTGACACAGTCAGCTCCGAGTTAATCAGTGCTGATCAGAATAACACACACTGCTCATCTGCTACTGGTGAGGAGGAACGGAGCACATCGGTCAGAACCCGATCGGTCAGAACCACAGACGTGTGTCCATCAGCACACTGGATCGAGTGCATCAGAGGTGCTTCTGACCTACAGCTCCGAGTTAATCAGTGACTGATGCAGAACTAACACACACTCGCTCATCTGCTGCTGGTGAGGAGGAACGGAGCACATCGGTCAGAACCCGATCGGTCAGAACCACAGACGTGTGTCCAGCATCACGACTGGACCGAGTGCATCAGAGGAGCTTCTGACCTACAGTCAGGTCCGAGTTAATCAGTGACTGATGCAGAACTAAAACACACTCGCTCATCTGCTGCTGGTGAGGAGGAACGGAGCACATCGGTCAGAACCCGATCGGTCAGAACCACAGACGTGTGTCCAGCAGCACAACTGGACCGAGTGCATCAGAGGAGCTTCTGACCTACAGCTCCGAGTTAATCAGTGACTGATGCAGAACTAACACACACTCGCTCATCTGCTGCTGGTGCGGAGGAACGGAGCACATCGGTCAGAACCCGATCGGTCAGAACCACAGACGTGTGTCCATCAGCACGACTGGACCGAGTGCATCAGAGGAGCTTCTGACCTACAGTCAGCTCCGAGTTAATCAGTGACTGATGCAGAACTAAAACACACACTCGCTCATCTGCTGCTGGTGTGGAGGAACGGAGCACATCGGTCAGAACCCGATCGGTCAGAACCACAGACGTGTGTCCATCAGCACGACTGGACCGAGTGCATCAGAGGAGCTTCTGACCTAAGCTCCGAGTTAATCAGTGACTGTGCAGAACTAACCACACTCGCTCATCTGCTGCTGGTGCGGAGGAATGGAGCACATCGGTCAGAACCCATCGGTCAGAACCACAGACGTGTGTCCATCAGCACGACTGGACCGAGTGCATCAGAGGAGCTTCTGACCTACAGCTCCGGTTAATCAGCTGATGCAGAACTAAAACACACTGCTCATCTGCTGCTGGTGCGGAGGAACGGAGCACATCGGTCAGAACCCGATCTCAGAACCACAGACGTGTGTCCATCAGCACGACTGGACCGAGTGCATCAGAGGAGCTTCTGACCTACAGCTCCGAGTTAATCATGACTGATGAAGAACTAACACACACTCGCTCATCTGCTGCTGGAGAGGAGGAACGGAGCACATCGGTCAGAACCCGATCGGTCAGAACCACAGACGTGTGTCCATCAGCACGACTGGACCGAGTGCATCAGAGGAGCTTCTGACCTACAGCTCCGAGTTAATCAGTGACTGATGCAGAACTAACACACACTCGCTCATCTGCTGCTGGTGAGGAGGAACGGAGCACATCGGTCAGAACCCGATCGGTCAGAACCACAGACGTGTGTCCATCAGCACGACTGGACCGAGTGCATCAGAGGAGCTTCTGACCTACAGCTCCGAGTTAATCAGTGACTGATGCAGAACTAACACACACTCGCTCATCTGCTGCTGGTGCGGAGGAACGGAGCACATCGGTCAGAACCCGATCGGTCAGAACCACAGACGTGTGTCCAGCAGCACGACTGGACCGAGTGTATCAGAGGAGGTTCTGACCTACAGTCAGCTCCGAGTTAATCAGTGACTGATGCAGAACTAAAACACACTCGCTCATCTGCTGCTGGTGAGGAGGAACGGAGCACATCGGTCAGAACCCGATCGGTCAGAACCACAGACGTGTGTCCAGCAGCACGACTGGACCGAGTGTATCAGAGGAGGTTCTGACCTACAGCTCCGAGTTAATCAGTGACTGATGCAGAACTAAAACACACTCGCTCATCTGCTGCTGGTGCGGAGGAACGGAGCACATCGGCAGAACCCGACGGTCAGAACCACAGACGTGTGTCCATCAGCACGACTGGACCGAGTGTATCAGAGGAGCTTCTGACCTACAGCTCCGAGTTAATCAGTGACTGATGCAGAACTAACACACACTCGCTCATCTGCTGCTGGTGCGGAGGAACGGAGCACATCGGTCAGAACCCGATCGGTCAGAACCACAGACGTGTGTCCAGCAGCACGACTGGACCGAGTGCATCAGAGGAGCTTCTGACCTACAGCTCCGAGTTAATCAGTGACTGTGCAGAACTAAAACACACTCGCCATCTGCTGCTGGTGCGGAGGAACGGAGCACATCTTTTAGAACCCGATCGGTCAGAACCACAGACGTGTGTCCATCAGCACGACTGGACCGAGTGCATCAGAGGAGCTTCTGACCTACAGCTCCGAGTTAATCAGTGACTGATGCAGAACTAAAACACACTCGCTCATCTGCTGCTGGTGCGGAGGAACGGAGCACATCGGTCAGAACCCGATCGGTCAGAACCACAGACGTGTGTCCAGCAGCACGACTGGACCGAGTGCATCAGAGGAGCTTCTGACCTACAGCTCCGAGTTAATCAGTGACTGATGCAGAACTAAAACACACTCGCTCATCTGCTGCTGGTGAGGAGGAACGGAGCACATCGGTCAGAACCCGATCGGTCAGAACCACAGACGTGTGTCCATCAGCACGACTGGACCGAGTGCATCAGAGGAGCTTCTGACCTACAGCTCCGAGTTAATCAGTGACTGATGCAGAACTAACACACACTCGCTCATCTGCTGCTGGTGCGGAGGAACGGAGCACATCGGTCAGAACCCGATCGGTCAGAACCACAGACGTGTGTCCATCAGCACGACTGGACCGAGTGCATCAGAGGAGCTTCTGACCTACAGCTCCGAGTTAATCAGTGACTGATGCAGAACTAAAACACACTCGCTCATCTGCTGCTGGTGCGGAGGAACAGAGCACATCGGCAGAACCCGATCGGTCAGAACCACAGACGTGTGTCCATCAGCCGATGGACCGAGGCATCAGAGGAGCTTCTGACCTACAGCTCCAGTTAACAGTGACTGTGCAGAACTAAAACACACTCGCTCATCTGCTGCTGGTGAGGAGGAACGGAGCACAGCACCCGACGGTGAACCACAGACGTGTGTCCATCGAGTGCATCATCGGAGGAGCTTCTGACCTACAGTCAGGTCCGAGTTAATCAGTGACTGATGCAGAACTAACACACACTCGCTCATCTGCTGCTGGTGCGGAGGAACGGAGCACATCGGTCAGAACCCGATCGGTCAGAACCACAGACGTGTGTCCATCAGCACGACTGGACCGAGTGCATCAGAGGAGCTTCTGACCTACAGCTCCGAGTTAATCATCTGCTGCTGGTGAGGAGGA